>OVAF01001517.1:0-21299 GCA_900406245.1 Odontarrhena argentea | reverse complement strand
TTGAATTTTAAATATAACTTATTTCCTTATTCTATTGCGTAGTGTAATAAAATTTTCGTTATTCTATTTCGTAGGGTAGTGAAAATTTAGAAATATGACTTATTTCTTTATTCGATTATGACATATTTTTTTATCTTTTTGGTTTTATTTCTTTATTTTTTTTGCTCGTGAATTCTACTAATCGTGACACGTGTCGATCCCACATTAAACGCGTTCAGCTTTATTTAATAAGATCTTAGTTCGCTTATCTTTTCTACTTCTAAATGTAATTTTTTAATTATTTTAATATTATAATTTATACTTTTTCTTNTCAGTTATATATTTTTTTAATAAATTACGTACACTGGAACATCAATATCAGCTATGTGCAAAAGGGCATGAAAAAGAGCTTAGAGTCTTCCTTTCTAGGGGTTAAAGACTACATTTTAAAGATCTTTTTAGGGTTCTAGAGGTTATAGAGTTCTAGTGCAATGCTATATAAGCTTTCTTCTTTATTAATTAATGACTAATATATAAAACCAAATATCATTTACATTCATTTCTTGATCATATTGGTGCTACTAGCTTCATTATTCTACCGTATCTTCTAGAAGAACAAATAAATATTGAATATTTCTCACTTTGTGTAGTAATTTAACATTCTTTTTAGAAAATGACTGAAAAAGGTAGATTCATAGATATATATTAACTTATGTGAGCTAATTCCAACACTTTGTTTGTAACTTTAGTAGATTGTAACTTTTGCTAACATGTTTACTGGTTTTCTTTATTCTCCAGTGAGATAGCAAAGATATATTGGTAGTACACTAGTACTATTATAATAGAAGCCCAAAAAGACCATAATTTTTTTTTAAAACCAGTCTGACTTCAATTGAGCTACAAATTTTCAAAAATTAAAGCCATGATCCGACTTCGCATATGGTTAGATCAATTGCATATTGGATGTTTTAGAGCATCTCCAATGTATTTCCCTATTTTTGACTCCAAAATAGAGGATCTCTAAAATAGAGTTGGATTTTGCTCCAATGTATTTCTCTATTTTCTACTCTAAAAAAGAATATTCTCAGAATATTCTTTTTTTAACTTATTAATAATTACCTTTTAGTACATGTTATCAAGAATATTAACAAATTGACCCCAATCATATATATATAAAAAAAATAATTATGATATTATTTAATTTAAAATTTATTTCATAAAAAACAAATCAACCCATACAAAATAACAATAATCATAATAATAATTTACCCACCATTTGTATATTTTTCACATAGATGATCAATTAACGCATCTCGAAGTGAAAATGAAGGTTCTTATTTTTTATTTCTCTAAATCGAGGAAGAAAAATTTGAAACCGAATGTAATCGTTCTCGACCACTTCGACATCTAGAGTGGACCATTTTATTGCATAAATTTTTTGTTCTTTTTATTATATTTTATATTATAGTACTGATTTAAATAATTTAATAAAACAAATAAGAAAAATACAAAAATTAAAAGTATAATAGTATGAAAGTGTTAAAAACAATTACAAATAAAGTTATTTAGAATTTGAGGGACCATTTTATAAATTTAAAAGTTCATCTCTAAAATAGAGGATCTCTATTTTTTCCTCCAAATATAGAGGAAAATATAGAGATCTCTATTTTAGAGATGAAAATAGAGTAGGGTTGGAGAGTATTTTTCTCTAAAATAGAGTTTAGAGGAAGATATAGGGGAGGGTTGGAGATGCTCTTAGACCGCATTCATTAAATCTACTATTTTTGATTCAGTATTTAATTAGTAGTCAAGAACGAAAAGCATATCAATCAGGCGCATCCATCAAACACTAAAATCAAAACAAAAAATTCATGTAGAGCGACCCAAATATTTTTGGCCTTGGTAAACATAGTAAAAAATCATTGATGTATAATCACTTGGTTATTAAATGTACTAGTATAATTTTTGCATCATATTTAGACTAGAGTCACTAGACCATATACATATTTGTAGCTAAGGATATAATTTTTGGTATCACATATCTGATCACCAGGAAGTTTCTCAATCACTGTATATACATAAGAAAATTGCTGAGTGTACATCAACATTTGGAGTTTCACACTTGGAATTATCTAATTGTCATGAAAACTGAAAGTGACAGAATTTTTAACGGATGCTTATATAGTTGTATACACACATCTATATAGTCTTTACTGATCTTTCTTATATAAGTTGTTAACCTAACTATATGTTTGTTTTCTTCATTTATATTTGCATTGTAATATATCTTTTTATCTATACATGGAAGTTCCAAAACCGACTAGTGCTTATCGTATGTTTGTATGATTTATTGACGATAGAAATTAAATTCAAAATAGTCTATTTAAAATTTTAAATAAATGTATAAATTTAACCATGAAATCAATCCAAAAAGTATTTTTTAAATATTTCTATTAAGAAAAAAAAGACAAAGAAAATTTAGTTTTGACAATATTTTCTTAAAATTGAATAAAGTTGAGGAAACATGATAGAAATGGTTTCAAACCGAATTCCAAAGATACCACTTTAGTATGGTCCTAACTTTGTTATTCATTTATAACAAAAAAAAAATGACATAATTTTGCTCACATGTTCACCAAAAAAAAAAGAGTATAGAGAATTATATGACTTAACCAACCGAACTTTCTCAATTTATATACATATATATATATATGTAAAATGGTTATTTTGGAATCGAAATTAAACAAAATTAAGAGATAAAATTATTAGAGAAGAGAGAAAGAAACATAGAACATAACAATAAATAGGAGATTTTGAGCCTGACATAGACTTACATAATATTTATAGAATTGAATTAATACATTTAGTAGCTACTTCATTTGATCATATGTCCTTAAGAAAAAATTTACATGGTCAAAAACTCAAAACACATAGTGTGAGTTTAGGAAAGCAATTGAAAAAAAGAAAGTTAAAAAAAGGGAAAGTAATTTAATATACTAGTTTTTTTCTTTTTGACAAAAATTTAATATACTAGTTTTGGCAACTATTTTAATATACTAATTTCATCTATAAATAACTAAAAGAATTTTATTTTGTACATATCAATCACTAGATGAATTCTGAGATGAATTTTGAGAGAAATAGAATGAAAGGCGTGATAATGAAATGATAAATGGAGATCCAACCCAAGGAGAAATCGAAGTGATTACGAGAAAGAATCAACTCACTGAAATACACGAATATGTAAGGATTTCAATTTTTTTAGGTTTGAAAAAATGATATTATATACTCTTAATCTAAATACATGTTTCAAGTGTTGTTAGATAAAAATTGATTAGAAATTTTCTTTTTTTAAAACCTTTATCCCACTTAAAATAGTTACCAGTTACCACTCAATTTCCGGCGGATATTGTCCATTTTGTCATGCTTTTGCTGGAGGATTAGCCTTCTCCTCTATACACTCACATTAAATTTTCCAATCTATATATTTGCATAATTACGCAGGTTTTTTTATATAATAATTATATATATTTATAAGTCATTTAAACTTATATAATTATATATATTTATAAGTTATTTAAACTTATATAATTATATATTTATAAGTCATTTAAACTTATGAATATATTAATTAACAAAATCAACTAAATAGGTATTATCTTTTTTTTTGAATCATGTTACTGTTTTTTTTTTAAGTCATAAATAAAACCTGGTAATTATGCAAATAGATTTTCAAAAAAACAAAAACAAAAATTATACTCTTATATATCACGTAGAAAATTGTTTAATATAACAAAGAAATAATAAGTTTTATAGTTTATAAATATTCATACTTCAAAGGTTAAAAAAAGGGAAAAATTTCTAATCAACTTTTATCTAACAAAACTTGAAACATGTAATTGAATTAAGAGTATATAATATCATTTTTTCTCAAAGCTAAAGAAAATGAAATCATTACATATTCGTGTATTTCCGTGAGTTGATTCTCCACGGGGTGGATCTATATTTATTATTTCATTTATCATGCTTTTCATTTTGTTACTCTCAAGATTCATCTTAAGATTCATCTTGTGACTGATATGTACAAAATAAATTTATTTTAGTTATTTATAGATGAAATTAATATATTAAATAAGCCGCATCTGGCGATATTAAGGCATGGAGGCGTGGATCTATAAGAATAGATTAAAGTTGCTCGTTGTATTTCATAATTTGTAATAAAATAATTAATAAGATGACTAAAAAAATAAAAAATAGTTGCCAAAACTAGTATATTACTTTCCCTTTTTTATCTTTCTTGCTTCAATTGGTTTCCTAAACTCACACCATGTGTTTGAGTGTTTGACCATGTAAAATATTTCTTAAGGACATATAATTAAATGAAGTAGCTACTAATGTATTAATTAAATTATATATATATATATATATATATATATATATATATATATATTTTGTCTTCATATTCACAAGGCCATATTACACTTGGAATAAAGCCCACATATTACAAAACAATTAAACCCAATAAGCCCAAAAGAGATTAGGGTTCCCTAACCTTAAACTCTAGTGGCTTGGAACTGCCACGCCGCACCCTCTCCTTTCTTCCAGAGAAAGAGAGCAGACCAGAGACATGGCAGATTCCAGAGCTTTAAACCAAGAAAATCTTCATTTTGTTCCATTGAGAAATCTGGATAGAAATAAGCACCTGTTTCAAAGACTTCTTCATTTAGGACACCACCGAGGAAGCTCCATCGCCGCTACACCTATTCTGATAGTGGTGTAGTCTTTAAGATGTTCGAGAAATGAGCATATGAGAGCGACAAAGATATTACTCCACGAGAAAGTGAGATAAACTTAGAAGAAAAGAAGAAGACAGAGGTCTACAACAGAGATAAAAGGAAGAAGTCAAAACCGAACAAAACGGAATTTAGAACCGAACTAAGTCGGAGAAAGTCCGATTGAAACGGAGATAAAACACAAAAACATAAATTTAAAGCTAATTACATCGCACGATGCCGACATATTGCCGGACATCGGCCAACAAAAGACGGATCTGAGATTTGAGAGAGCTCTAGAGAAGATAAAAGTTACGTAGAGAGAAAAAAGAGAGAACGTTTTTAATTATAAATTCTATAAATATTATTTAAGTATGTGAGGCTCAAAATCTACTATTTATTGTTCTATGTTTCTTTCTCCCTTCTCTAATATTTTTATCTCTTAATTTTGTTCTAACTTTGAGAAGGCCATTTCTTCCAATAGGAGTGTCATGCTCTCTCAATTTATGAAGTTTCGATTCCAAAATTGTGTGGTAACTATNTTTTACTTTTTTTTTTTTTTTTTTTTTTTTTTTTTTTGTAAAAAAACATTTAACTTTCTCAATTATATGTAATTTGTTTTCTTCTTATTAAAAAAATATGTGTTCATTATTTACCGTTATGTTTTGTGTCGATCGGATAAAAACTCATTGTAAAAGCAAAAATGACATTTTAAAATTGTGTTACCACTCAGATGTTTTTTTTTTCTTTTTTTACCTTTTATTTTGTTCTGAACAAAAATAAATTCTAAACACATATTAAGGCAAAAAAAAAAAAAAAAAAACGGAAAGAGAATATTGTTAAGTACTATTTTGGAACTTCTTTTCAAAACCACATTAATTTTCTTCGAACTATTTATACAAATAGTCTGGCTTAATTTTTGTTGTTGTTGTGAATATACGAGTAAAATCTTGCATCATTGTTTCATTATTATAATATCGTGTTTTGGGTAAGGGACATTGTTATGTGCGTTACTTTAACGTAGCTGACATGATGATGCCAATACTTATACTTACTGGAAACTAGTCGTTAAACCAGGCGCTCGTGGTCTGGTGGTAAAGAAGGCACGGCTGTGCTGCCCGCNGGGAAGCCGGGGCCCCCCCGGTTTAAAAAAAAAAAAAAAAAAAAAAAAAAAAAAAAACTAGTCGTTACACATGCCATTAAAAATTTGATAAAAAAAATAAATACATTTAAATATTTACTAATTGAAAAATGAAATGAAGAAAGGCCCTGAAAGATATCTGATCTACTGGGCCAACTCTTTAGGCCAGAATCTGGTATGTATTACAAATCAAAAATTAAATGGGCCTCGCTCTTTCCCAACTCTATGAAGAAGATGGTTGAGATCTTGTGAATGGACAAGTCATGATTGTTTTAGAGTTAAGAGGTTTTTTAGTTTTCTTTGGACATATTTTATCTGATTATGTTAGTAAGTTATCAAACCCAACTTTGCCTTAATAAAGCCTAATAGATTAACACATTCTTAATGAATCAAAGCCAAGTATGATCAGAACAAACATTTTATCTCCAGAGAAGAATGCATTCGATTCGAGTTTCAACTGTTTCGGTAATGTTCCAAATATATTGAAAACGCAATCTCAAAAGTTGAAATCTCTAAGTTAGGAGAAAAAAATGCAGGTGTATTGAATTTTGAAAAATATAGCTCATCATTTTACATGTGCCACATCCGAGAACCGGCTTTGTGCTTCTCCATATCTCAGAGTGAAAGTTAAGTGGCATTTGTTCCGCAGAGCAAAGCTTCTATGCATGCCAAATTTGCACAACATGTTCACCTCAAGTCCTCTCTCTTTGAACTACAGGGCGGTGAGGTTTTGGGGCTAAAACTCAACAAAATACAAAAAATCTTATAAGATCTATCACATTAAGCCAAGGAACATATTTGCAAGTAAAGTTGAGAATGGTTACCGTTGGGATTGCCTTGCTCATAGAAACATTTGAAAAGAGACACAGCTTCTTCTGCATTTATACCTCCTCTGCACTTGTACCCTTTTCCTCTTAGATGCTCTTCACCACTTATACTACCAAATCACATAATTCAATTGATAAGGCAACTTTATTATAAGATTATCGAAAATCGTATGACCTACATGAGCTTTGACGGCTGAGAATTGCCTAAGTGAAGCGACAAGATAGAACCACATCCACCAAATTTATCATTAGCACATCCATAATGCACTACCTTTATACCTTACAAATAAGAACAGAGAAGAGATCATTTCTCATCCAAAACAGAATGTCTAGTTCAGCTTAAGGTACCATACCGAGAAACGCTAAGGCCGATGCACACATTATACAAGGTTCACATGTAACATAAAGAACACAATTGGAGAATTTCTCAGAAACTTGTGGAGGTGAGAGTCTATTTTTCCGCCATTGTTCCATAAGTTGATCAATTGCTTCCATCTCAGCATGTCTAGTGGCCTTTTTCCAAACAAACACATTAAGATAGATGAATCAAAGCAAAGGTAACAATCATAAGACTAACTGAAGATACTCTTACATTGCGTGTCTCATTAGTCCGGTTTCTCCCTGTAGCAATAACCTTACCATCCTCAAGAATAACACATCTATTCAAGAGAAAGGTACCAATTGACAATGGCAAGAAAAGAGGGATAGGAAAAAAACGAGTCGTGAAGTTTTACCCCACAGGAACTTCAAGAGCCTCCAAAGCAAGTTTAGCCTGCAATCCAAGATAAATCAACCACTATAATAACTCTAAAAGCAACAAACTTTACAAGTACTACCTGGTGCAGAGCCAAACCCATATAATAATTATGATCCTCTGTCCCTAGCAAACCAAGAAACAAACTCACTTGAGCAAAGTTTAGAGCTTTATTAGCATAAAAATTGAGAATTTGGAGATAAACCTGGAGTAGCTGATAGAGAGCCACCAGGACTAAACCCATTAGTCGGAGCTTGATCAACGATCATACTGGGTTGTTGATTGGAGTAATCGTTTTCGAAATGTGGCTGATTGAAACGCTAATCTCTATCGCCGTTTTGTGGGTATAGTGGGAATTGACGGACTCGTTGTAGTAGTTGATGATCGGGAAATATCTCCGGCGCCGGCGCAGAGAGGAAGAGGAAGAGGAAGAGAGTCAATCTTTAGGGGTTTTCTCGTACCGGACTGAGTGTGGTTCCGTTAAATAAAATCTTTAGGCGATTTTGTTTTAAAAAACCGGTTCGAATTTAACCGAAATAATTGCTGTAGGGAGTGTGATCACATCACATTCAAGAAGTGACTTGAAAGCAAGACCGGATGATTCAGCTTCTAGGCATCAAATGGTTTGCTTGAAGGAACTAGAAAAGCGAACAAGAAGAGATAACAAATTTTTTGACCCAAAAAAAAAAAAAAAAAAGAAGAGATAACAAATTGCAGCTTAATTAAGAGGAATTTTCAAATCAAGTTTTTAATCTATCTCTGTCTTCTGAAGGAGACAAGATTCATCCAGAGACTAGTCCAAGGTATATAGATGATCATGAATGTATGGAAAAGTCTAGAACGTTCTGAAGATTCTTAAGAGGAATATGAATGTAACAATGCGAGAGATAAGCATTGTACTCTCAAGGATAAGTTGATGGAAGCTGGTGTAGAGAGTAGCCGAGTCCGAGCCATTCTGTTCAAGCTTGAGCTATTAACTCTAGTTCCATGTTGGAAATAATTCTCTGGTTTGTGGTTAATTAATTATTGTTGTATAATTTATCGTTCTGTTCAAGTAACCTTAGTAGTCATGAAACTATATATAATCAGAAATTTGCAAGTTAATTAAAACAAAAGGATTCTTTAGTTACAAGAGNAAAAAAAAAAAAAAAAAAAAAAAAGTATTACAAGAGTTTTAAAACCATTGAGAAGGAACTTATGGTTTTGAGATTTTATATATATATATATATAAATATATATGTCGTGTTCTAAAAAGCTTCAAATTAGGAATAATTTTTGTTTGCAACAATTATCACTAATTAACATGTAAAGTTTCTTTTAGTTTTTTAATAGTTATTGAATTAATCATTCAAGGACTAGACTGTAATTTATAAAAAATTTAGATATTTTCAAATTCTAAGAAAATTGGTTTATATTTCAAATTCTATTACAAAATTAGGGTATACCGACAAATAATCCCTATTTTAAATATATGTTAGGGAACTATTAAACATTTAAGGTTATTCTAGGGTGTTTTGAGCTAATGTCTAATATATTTTTTTATTGGAGGAAAAATATTAATGTCTAGTTAGAAACACATAAATCGTTCATTTTAGATTTTATTGTGGAGTTTTCAATCAAATAGCGTAAACTTTTATAAATTCATCCAAAATCATTGATAAAAAAACGAACTTAAAAATATTAAAAAATCATTGTATAATAGTTGATTGAATACATATTACATAGCCTATTCAATTTGTCAAACCACTTCCACGTTCCAAAGAGTTTCAACCTTAACATGAACTTGAATTTTCAGAAATATGGTACTGTTTCGTGTCAGAATTAATCTTGCTCATCTTAAACAAAAATGTGGAATCCATATCAAATGTTATAATAATAAATACAATGGTCGATTTATCCCTAATCTATGGACGTTCATCTTAAATTAATAAAAGCACATGTTGTTGTCTTTAATAGAATAACAATTAATTGTATATTTTGAAAATGGATGCTCTTGTCATTGCTTGCTTTTGTCTTGGATCAATGGGATGGTCTAAAACAAAAACAAAAATATAGCTTTGGTATTCTTATAAATTTGAAGTATTCGACAATCTGTAAACTAATAAAATACTACAAGTTAACTTAATTACCAAAAGAAAGTTAATTGATAATTAGCAAGTTGTTTGCCCTATAAATACAAAATGGAATCTTAATGACCCACTTGTCAATAATTAAAGCAATGCATACTTCTTCTTTTTTTTTTCCTTGTCACAATTGTATATACTTATTTAGTTTATCAAAAAAAGTACGCTTCAATTATCTGTAAATGTATTTAGTGTCTACCCAAACTTGTATAATCCACCATCTCATGTGCTCAAGAATGATGATTGGAAACACAGATCAAAATTGAGTTTTTGATGATAAAAGTTGGAACATTCCAACTAACAAAGTAAAATCTATTATTTCGTTAAGTTAATGTAAATGTGTAGAAAGAAATCGCCAATGAAATGTCAAATTTAAGTGTTGACAAAAAAAAAAAAATCAAAAGAATTTTTATTTAATTTTTTATTTTCTCGTAATATTGAATTTATTCCCAAAAAAAAATTGGCATCAAAACCAAAAATTGAAAACTGACAGTGAAAATTATGAAGTAAAAAATAACGTGAAAAAATAAATACAAAAACAAACTAATGTTTCAACCGACGATTTTATACCTGAAAATGATTTATTTTTTAATAACGGGCCGGTTATATAGAAATGATCACTAATCGCCATGTTGATATTAATATGCTTAAATTGATCGTATTGTGATCATAATTTTTAAGGTATCCCACTATAAAGTAAAGCTTTATGGTGTAAAAGGAATTGATCCATACCATCTGTGTGTTTAACAAAAAAGATTCAGATGAACTAGTTATCAACTTGTATTTACTATTATGATCTTGCAGTGACATACCAATATATCTATTATGAAAATATGTAGAATTTGTAAACAGAAAAAGTACCTTCTAATTTTGTCTTTGTACTGATAATCTATTATCATCATTCTGTTATCATCAATAGTTTCTTTTGCCATCTAACTAACCTTTATTAATACATAAATGGAATACAAATGTGGAATACGGTGATCTAAAACTAACAACGACAATACTCAAAGTGGTCAGGAAACTAAACCGATGGATCTAAAATCACCGGGGACAAAAAATATAATATCTGAAAAGAGGAAACAATTATATTCATCTAAAACAATGTGTAATCTACTATGCTCCGAAGAAGTTCATAAACTAGTCTCGATAGGTATTGTATGTATTCAAACAAAATGTAATCGTTTTCTTTCTAGAACAGTGATGAGATCCTCCTACAGTCCTACCTCATAAATAAAACCACATATTGCAATTCTGAAACAACTCGAGACAAATTTACCTCCCGACATGCTAACACTATTCCACAATGGTCCATTATTATGTTTTGCTATAATTAATGTTATTAACTACCATTACTTTTTTTTTATTGCCATGAACTCAATTATTACATGAACTATAAATGTTACTAACCTTCTACAATTAGTAATATATAGTACTACTAAATTAGTAATTAAACATGTTACCATTCAATCATCTTAGAAACCAAATCTTAAATATTACAGAACATCTAACATCTCCAACCAAAATCTTCACTATCTCCATTAGATACTAATAAAGTTATATAAAACAACAATTAATCAAATTTTAAAACGTCAAAGCACCCCCATCTGTCAAACCACGTGAGGTGCACGTGCCCGTTGACGGAAACCGAGTAGTAGACTCTCTCTTCGTCAAACCACCACAAGGCACAAGCCTTCTCTCTAATTTGTTCTCCTCACTTTAATTAATTAATTAAACATTAAACAAATCCTAAACCAAATTTAGTAACCCTCTTGCATTATTATATTCCCTTTGATCAATTAAATTTTAACAACCCTTCTCTTAAAGCAGCCTCTTCTCTCTTAAACTTTTTTAGGGTTTTTCTTTTTTTTTTTCCGGTCATGTATCCTCCTTCCTCCTCCAAGTCCACCAATCCCGAAGGCGGCGACGACGACGACATAAATCGATATGATTTAGCCGCCGGAACCACCCGTGATTTCTCCTCTCTTGGCTCTCAA
Source organism: Odontarrhena argentea (assembly GCA_900406245.1). Classification (NCBI taxonomy): domain Eukaryota; kingdom Viridiplantae; phylum Streptophyta; class Magnoliopsida; order Brassicales; family Brassicaceae; genus Odontarrhena; species Odontarrhena argentea. The sequence continues at coordinate 9,706 of OVAF01001517.1, read as the reverse complement.
ACTCACCATAATCCTCCACCGAGGCAGCAGCACAATTCCAACGTGGCTGGCCATCATTTTACCGGAAATCCGGCTTCGGTTGGTTCGGATTCGGGCTCTTCTTCTTCTTTGTTCCGACATAGAAGCTCTCCGGCTGGATTTTATGACCAACATCTTCCAACTGATCCCAACGGTAACTTTCTTTTTTTGTTTCTTACATTTTGCAACCCTTACCTTTCTCTACTTAAATTTTACACCTCCTAATGGCTTCTATCAATTTTGATTTTCTATCTAACCTTACACATTTAAAACCCCCACAGGATTATACCTATTACAGCTAATTAAAATAATTAAGTATGTAAAGTTTAAACATTTGATACTTTTAGATATTTAGCATAAATTTTGGTATTAATTATTCTTTTTTTAATCCTAAAGCGTACAATTTGAAGATACATAAAGAGTATTGATAAATGTTAGAAATCTCACATTTGCCAATAATTAATATATATGAGGTGGAAAGTAATATAAAAATATATGTTAATTTGTTTATTTCAAGTGGTTTTAAGTTTAACTCTTATAAAATTTTACATGGTATCATATTCGGATATACGTTATATAACCTACTTATAATATTAAAAAAAAAAAATCTAATTTGTTGGATAAAACGATAGTGAATTAAAATTTGACGAAATTAATTTTGTGATGAGATTTTTTCAAAATGAATGGTTATAAAATTATCATTTTAGAGAAATGTGGTAAACAATCCATATAAAATATACTTTTCTGTTCCTTTTTATTTGATGTTTTAGTTTTCTACATATTTACTAAGAAAATATTTAATTTGTATCTTTTTAAAAAACAAAACATGCTTTATTGTCATTCAAAAACAATTTAACTAGTAAAAAGTAACATACATAATATAAACAGTAAAATAACAAAAAGTAATTAATTATATATTAAAATATGAAAATATTATCTAATATGAAAAAAAACCCCTAAAACATGAAAGGTATAAGTCAAAATTCGTTGCCAGTTTGTATTGGAAAACACAAAGCTGTAACAAGAAATTAGTCGGCAAGTAAAATGGTCTTTTGNGGGGGAAAAAAAAATGTTTTTTTTAAAAAAAAAAAAAAAAAAAAAAAAAAAAAAAAAAAAAAAAAAGCAGGTAAATCAATGATCTAATTCATACTTTTGACTTGGTGTAATCTTGAATTATTTCGATGACTTAAATTTTTTTTTTGTTTTTTTTGGTTTACTTCCACATTTTAAAGGATACGACTTTTTGTATTTGTCTTCTAAACAAAATTTAATATTGATCACTTAAGGAGAAAGTCTAATACACATTTGCTTTCAAAATATTTTTCTACAAAAATTCTTTCATTTGCTGTATGAAGAAACCNAAAAATTTTTTCATTTGCTGTATGAAAAAACCATTGTTGATTTCTTGATTTTTTTTTTTTTTTTTTTGTAAATTTGATTACTTGATTTGAGTCATATATAATAACATTATACATGCAGGAATGCTGTAAATACGTATTTCCAATAGAGGCAAGTTGTACATTTTAATAACCCAATCTAATGCAAATAGCATGCATTATAAAAGGTTAAAAACATGCACTTGCCAAAAGTTTAATGTTTTTAAAAACGAATCATTACAAAAGTATAGTCCACTTGGTACTTTATTTATCTATCCCACTTGCTCTTTTTCTTCTGACAAAGCAGCCATGAGGACCCATTTTTTGCTGACATGGCCTCATCATAGTCACTATTTTTCATTTTTGGATACGCCTACTTGTCATTATATATAATATAATTACTACTATATAGTTGGTTGCATGTAATAATTTATATTATTTTTGTGCAATTTGATCTTTGGTTCATTGTATCCTTTTGGTTTTATTTTCCACTCTAATCCATGTGAGAGTCCCAAGAAAATTACCCCTCTTGCATTATTTTATACGCTTAATAAGTTATAAAGTTTTATATAATAAATAGTTGGAAAATTCGAATAGTGAATATTTCTAAGATTCTTTTTTCATGAATCATTATTCTCTTTTGTCAAATTGGAGATAAATAAATATCCAAGTAGAGACAAAGGAAAGGGTTCTTCTCGAGTCTTGAAAGACGACCCATTCTCTTTATTATTTACACATTTTTAAAAACCATATAGGTCGTTATTAAAAGACATATAATTGTTACNAAGGGTTCTTCTCGAGTCTTGAAAGACGACCCATTCTCTTTATTATTTACACATTTTTTAAAACCATATAGGTCGTTATTAAAAGACATACAATTGTTACAAGTTTATAACCCTATACATTATNCGTTATTAAAAGACATATAATTGTTACAACATTACATTACATATCTCTTTCTTTTCTTTCTCTTTCAAATCTAAATTTTGTTGATGGAAGAGGGAACAGGTTTTTCTCTAGGAAGGCCTAACAACGGAGGATACGGTGGAGGAGGAGGAGAGCGAGGGCCGTCGAGGATGAAATCGGAGGTGAGATTCTCCGGTGGGACTAGTAGTAATCATCAAGAACATAGTTCTTTACCTCGAATCCCCGAGGTTGAAGCAGCTGCGGCTATAAACGGTGTCGCATCGACTAGTATGAGTTTTGGAAATGATCTTCATCATCACCATAGTAACAATTGGGATAACTCATCTTCTCATATAAGTTTCACTATTGATGGACCGGGGAAACGCTCTAAGACTACCGACTTTTTCACCCTAGAAACTCAGGTAACTATTTAATTTGTTGTTATTATATGTATTTAGTTGTTTGAATGTTAAGTAGATTCTAAACAACAAAGTTACTAATTAATTAGGTGGATTATATATCCTAGATAAAGTTGGGGGAATTATAAGCATATGCATAAAGTTGAGTGGTTTTGTGTATTATTAGTTTTGTATAAGCTAGGAAAAGGGTGTTATCAAAAATCTTGGAAAAGGTTTATGATTGGCTTATATATGATTCACAGGTTGTCTTGTTAGCTAATAATATAAAGTGCATATACAATGGTTTTGTGTATAATTAGTTGTACAAGCTAGGAAAAGATTGTTATCAAGAAGCTTGGAAAAGGTTTATGATTGGTTTATATATGCTTCACAGGTTGGATTGTGTGTCATTTATAAAAGCTATAATTCAAATTCAATGTCCATAAAGTTAGCAATTAGCTAGAGTCCAAGTTCAATTAGATGTAAATAAAATGTCTTCGTCACAAGTTTAATGTGTGTGTGTGAGAGAGAGCCAAAGTCGTCTAGTGGTTTTGTGTAATACATAGATTTATGTCGTCTATTGTGTACAAGTTGAAAAAACTATTATGTCGTATGTGTAAATTAACTTTTCCAATTGAAGTTTTTCTATCAAGTGGTGATATTAATTTTCGTCCCCATATGGTTTTGAATTCTGTAGTATAGCATGCCACAAACGACTCTGGAAATGGCGAGAATGGAAAGTTTGATGAACATCCCAGAGGACTCAGTGCCTTGTAGGGTTAGAGCCAAGAGAGGCTGCGCAACTCACCCACGCAGCATCGCTGAAAGGGTTAGTTTTATACTACTACATTGATATGATGATTATTTTATAAGTATAAATACCATATAATCATAGAGAAATTTATTTGAAGACGAAAGAAAACAAGAGTGTGATTATGTTTTGTGGGTGTATAGGAGAGAAGAACGAGAATAAGCGGGAAGCTGAAGAAGCTACAAGAACTAGTGCCCAATATGGACAAGGTAAGGAATATTTGTTATACTTTGATGTATTTCAATTTAGAAGATTACTTATCTATAGTTATACATTTGATTATTTTTTTTTAAGCAAACGAGCTACGCGGACATGTTGGATTTGGCTGTTGAGCATATCAAAGGTCTTCAAAACCAAGTAGAGGTGCGTCCTTATATACCGATGAATTGCTATATATGCTAAGTGACATTTTCTCTAATTGAAGTGATTGTGATCATCTTATATATATATATATGCTGAGAGAATGTTACTCTAGAACCAAATTATTTAGTATGTTGAGAAAAAAAATAAAAAATGGTACCATAGTAGTTATGGTCCAAATGATCAAAACCATGCATGAATCAAACTTTACTCAGATTATCTGAGTCAGATATGTATTATCTTTTTCTACTGTGAAATTTACATGACAAATATATATAGAATTAAATGTTACTTAAGGTTTTGATCTAAATCCTAGTTACCATAAGAAAAAATTCATTTGTGATCTTGACTTGTGTCATGTGTGTGTGTTAATTATAAACATTATCATGATCTCTTGATGAGTTTTTCTCATTGGTCTCTTCTATAACAAAATTCACATACAAATGGATGGTTACTCTCAGCCAGTGCATTGGCCTGCTTTATGTTTGAAGTTAATCACAAGGTCCCATATTGTCGATTCACATGTTATGGTCTTACTCAATTATGTATACATGCATGAAGAAGTAATCAAGTTGAACTTAAAAGTCTAATTTCCAACTATATATGATTTCATACGATTGGAAAATGAGACTTTGAAATATATATTATTAGAGTTTGCGATATTTCACACATAAGTAGTGTAAGTATATGTTAAATTAATGTTTTGATTTCGATGATTACTTGTTATGTGCAGTCACTGGAAAAGGGAATGGAGAGATGTACTTGTGGGGCATGCAAGAAGCGATGATGATGAATTGATATGATGATATGTTCCCAAATATGATGCAAGGAAAGTATAGAAGAAAAAAGATACTAAGGAACCAATTCAAAGACAAAATAGAAACACAGCAAACAAAAACATTTCAATTATATATTTGTTTTTGGAAGTCTAAAGAAATCTGGTTTTTGACACCCTCTCAAAGTCTTGACCTTAATATGATGATGACTTATTTCCAAAAAGGATTAGTTGATCTAGCTTAGAACAAAACCGACTACTTTTGAGATTTGAAAGATGAGTGTGTGTGTGTGTGTGTATATTATTCGATCCTAAGTTTTGGTCTATGATTTCATTCAATAAAATTAAGTTTCATTTTCCCAAATATTATCGTTGTTATATAATTATTTTTAAGTAAAAAAATTAAGTTTCCTTAAAAAAAAACATGATATGTGAATGAAAATTTAAGTATGCGAATGAAAGATTTTAGTATCCAAAGCCCCTAATTTTCTCTACATCTAAAATAACTTCAGTGAAGTTAAGTTTATGCCTCTCATCTTACTACACCTTATATGAAAATAAATCATTAATTGTGATACTTGTTTCATAGACTAAAATATACAAATTTGAAGAAATTTAGATTTTTTTAATCGAGAAAAACATAAATTTTGGCAATATTTTTTTTAATTTTAAAAGTATTTTGTAGATTAAATAAAAAAACTCTAAAAACTGATGAAATGGGAACCAGAATATGAGGGGTGTATTCAACTAGATTTTTTAATAATTTAAGATTTCATGAGGTTTTTGGTAGGTTTGATGAAATCCTCTCAAATCTCATTTTAGATAATGTGATTTGAGTAATTGTATTTTTAATTGGGAAAATTGTATGGAAATGTTCTTTTGAACCATTTATTTTACAACTAGGTCTTTCTTAATTTTCTAATATCCTAATCCTCGAAAGCTGGAACCAGTACAACAAACAATTAGCAATCATGGCAAACCTCAGATAAATACCTAGTATTCATTCAAGCTCATCATAAACTAAATATTGCAAGGTTGTAGTGGTTATAGAAAAGATAATAATAGATTTTTTACCTTGTTGCCACGTCTTCTCATGTTCTAAACCAACATGTAACACATTTATCATTTCCTCCTATTGAAAAATACATAATTACCTTCAGCATAAAGAAGTCCATACAATTCGGATTGTGAATTAACGCTCTATCTTAACCTTGTTGAACTCACTGAAAAGTTGAGTGGAATCATCAATTTTTTGGTCCTTGACACCTTTAGATACTACAAACTTCAACTGAAAACAGAGATACGTAGATATTATTCAAAAGCAAAATACGTAGATTATGTCCAATATTTCTATTTTGTTGATATGGTTTAAGTTTTCCATAGTATATTAGGCTTTAACTAATAATATTTATTTCATGTGCAAATTATGTTCGCATACTTTTAATTGTGTTTTGGTTTGTATAACCGATAAATTCAAAAGAACCTTTCCATATAATTTTTCCTTAATAATTTAAAAAATCATCCAAAAATTTTAAAATCACGTAAAACCAATTAAAATATTTCCAATAACATCAAATTTTGATGGTATTTTTCAAATCAATAGTCTAATAACATTGTTTTAAATAATATAGGATTCAATAATACAAAATTTATCAAATCACTCAAAATCATTCTAAATACATAATTCAACACACCCACCATATAGTTTTTTTTTTTTTTTTTTTTTTATTTTCCCCCCNTATTTTTTTTTTTTTTTTTTTTTTGTAATTTCCCACCATATAGTTATAATATGGATTTAGATTTTGTAGAACCGATAAATTCAAACCGTAATTGAACCAAAAACGGATTACATGGATGGCCCAAACCATCCTCATAAGTCATGACCCAAATCGGTTTGGGTTATAATTCTATTCCGGTTTAGTTAACCGGTTCGATATCGGTGCGTGATTTCAGTAAAGCAAAAACTTATGATGGAAACTCTACTTCATGCGCAAAGAGACATTTATTACAAAACCAAACACCAACCTAATAAAGTACAAAAAAAACTCCTCAAATCTCTCTCATTTCCAAACTAAGCGTTACAGAACTCAAACTCAAATTCAAAAATGTCAGACGACGAGAGAGGAGAAGAGTATCTCTTCAAAATAGTTATCATCGGAGATTCCGCCGTCGGCAAATCGAATCTGCTAACTCGTTACGCTCGAAACGAGTTCAATCCGAACTCAAAAGCAACGATTGGAGTCGAGTTTCAGACACAGAGTATGGTGATTGATGGTAAGGAGATCAAAGCTCAGATTTGGGATACTGCTGGTCAAGAACGGTTCCGTGCTGTTACTTCTGCTTATTACCGTGGAGCTGTCGGAGCTTTGGTCGTTTATGATATCACAAGGAGTTCTACTTTTGAGAATGTTGGTCGGTGGCTTGATGAGCTTAATAGTATGTTTTCTCGATCTCTCTTGGTTGTTGAATTTTTGTTTAATTTGGAGTTTTTGAGATTGAGATCTGGAGATTGAGTTTTGATTTGGATTAGATTTGGATTAGTTAAGGTTAGAATCATACCAATTTCGATGTACGTAGTGAGATTTTGTAGATCTGAAGATTTAGTAGGATGAATTTTAGAAGACTTCGATTCAAAGTCAAGTCAAAATTAATCTTACTTAGTTTTGTGCTAATCATGGAAATTGAAATATTAACAAAGTTATTGATTAGTTTGGTACTGTTATATACCCTTGAATGTCGAATTGTTTAGTATGCTTAAATCATAAATGTATCTATACTTTTTCGAGCTTCAGATTTTGGAGAGTTGTATGTTTTGGGTCTTGTTGTATACTCTTGAAGTAGAATGTTTCGAGGATTCATAACCATGGAAAATTCGGATTGTTTTTAAATCATAGAAGTATCCATATTCACTCTCTGTTGAGTTTCAGATGGTGGAAATTCGAATGTTTTGTGATTAGTTTGATGATAATGATGAATCTTTGCATACTGTTCAAAAAATTGTTCATGATGCACAAATACTTTGTTGAGCTTCAGAGAGTGGAAATATTAATGTTTTGGGTTCTAATAAGTTTGATGATGATGATGGGGGTGAATCTTTGATGCAGCTCATTCGGATACAACAGTAGCGAAAATGCTGATCGGGAACAAATGTGATCTCGAGAGTATAAGAGCAGTGAGTGTTGAGGAAGGGAAAAGTCTTGCAGAGTCTGAAGGTTTGTTTTTCATGGAGACATCAGCTTTGGATTCAACTAATGTGAAGACGGCTTTCGAGATGGTTATTCGTGAGATCTATAGCAGCATTAGTCGGAAGCAACTGAACTCTGATTCTTACAAAGAGGAATTAACTGTGAATCGGGTTAGCTTGGTCAAGAACGAGAGTGAAGGGACAAAGACGTTCTCTTGCTGTTCGAGGTAACTTATTCGTACCAGTTTCCTCTTGTCCTTCGGGTTGGTTTCGGGGTTGAATCGTGGCGTCGGTTAACTTATAGAAAGATAAAGACATTCTTTTAGTTCTCAGAGCAAAAGAGAAAAAGGTATTTTGAGTTTCTTTCTTATGGATACAGAAAGAAAATGATAGCATATTTGGACAAGTTTGGTCAAAGTTGTATAAGTTATGTTCTTATCTTTACTTTAAAATTGTAACTTTTGTAAACTTATGTGTTATATCAATTTTGATATTTTTCCAATTGCTCTTTACTCCAGTCATTGGCATATATATGATTCGGCTTTCATAGATGGTGTATATAATCGTTCATATTATAAAAAAACCTAACAGTAACATGTAATATAGTGTGTTATCATATAAAATGACACCAGTTTAAGACAAAAAAAGAAAAAAGAAAAGAAGGATCAAGTATCCTCCAAATTTTTGAAGTCTACAAACATCAAAAGAAAATATTAAGAACAAAAGAACTCGGGCTAAGGTAGTCGGAATCTGTGACTATACAGTTTCTATTATCTGAAATTGTATTTGTCTCCTGTGATTTAGGGCTAAAGATAGTCAGAATTAGTGACTATGTCTCTCGAGTTTCCGGTGTGTGTAGAGAGTTGTATTCAGATGACCATAAAAGTGTTCACATCCAAACTTAGCCATTAATTAAAGGCATTATAGAAACCAAACTTTGGCATGGAAGCGAAACTATCCCTCCTAAAACATAGTAGATATCTTTCAACTCAAGTCTCCCAAGTGGAGTTCTATACGATCATACACTATATATACTGTCGATGCGACTTGGAAACAAACTTCCTATCCTTGTAGTATGTATTAGTCTTTCCTTTCTAATGCGGATGTTTGTTTAGGCGAATTTGCTAGCAGCAAAATAGATATGTACCATCATCAGTTCTCTCATCACTATTTCAAGCAAAAGATATATGTTTCATGACATTTCGATTAATTTTATAAACAAGAATGAGTACCACAATTAAATTCATAAATTTTGTGATGATATTAGCACAAACCATTAAGCTACAAGTCATTTTCTCATCAACCAGACTTTGTAATCAAATTTATTATAAGATGAAATAAGTAACAATCATATTTATGTCACTTCACCGTGGTAAACACGCGTTTTTGGTTAGGTATTTAACAATGCTTTAGTCTAATGTCTTTATTCACGTTTTAAGAATCAAAGAGAGTGTGTTTTAATGCTTTCATCATATGTGTCAATATAATAATATCATGAACAGTTAGTTTATAATTAACATTAAATTGTGGAAACACTTAATAATGATGACCAGATTGGATCTGAAAAAAAAAAGGTCAACCTTCAAATTTAATGGGTTCCCACCCACAATTTTAATTTTATTATTGACCCATTACAAACACAGTAATAAAAAAAAAAAAAAAAACTAAATAAAAAACGAAAACAAATAAAATATTGATTATTTTTATTATTAGGTTTCCTCTCATTGAGACCTCCAATACTTAGCCATTTCAAACCCATTCTTACCATAGTGATAATCTTCAATGGTCATATCAATCTCAGCTTGAGTATTCATCACAAAGGGACCATACTGAACCACCGGTTCACCTAGCGGTTCACCAGCGATCAAAACAAACCGC
>OVAF01001516.1:0-18574 GCA_900406245.1 Odontarrhena argentea | reverse complement strand
ACCTAAGGAGACTTGAACCCCCGATCTCAAAGAACAAGGGGTGCAACACCTACCATTATGACACTTTACACCTGTTGTCCATTGGTTAAAATTTAATTACTTAAATTTCACCCGGTGCAACTGCACCCCTCACTCCCAAAATAGATCTGCCCTTGTCCATAGCCCCAATATTTCATTTGTATCTAAAATATGCGAGAATGTAAGAAATTAATTTGAGATCACGTTATTTAGATTGATCATAGACCATAATATATATGTTTTTAATAAAAAAAAGACCATTTATGTGGTCTCTCTTCCAGTTTTACAACAAAAACTAAAAAGTTTGGGGCATAGTAGCTTTAGTGGCTATAGTAGAAGGCAATATAGATAGTCAACACGAAACCATTACTACAAAACTTTTTTGTCCGAAAATAATATTAGACCATAAGAATATAGAGTTAATTTACACATATAAATAATCATTTTTTCGACAATATAATTTTGGAAGAATATAAGAAAACAAGTTGCTACAATTGAACAATCACATGACCCCACATTTTTAGTAATCATAATAATTTCTTATAATTATTACAAACACAACTTCACTGTGACTATTCTTGAATTGGTTCCTACAAGTGGTTACACCTTTTGGCGATAATCTTGTGATATTAATTACTGAAGCATATAGTCTAACTACCAATGGAAGCTTTTCTGGTGATTAGCCACTTTACCAGCATTAATGATTATCGTTTCCAATTTAATTTATATGTTGGAAGAGCTTGAACAATTTAAAGTCAATATGAACGATTCGTTTTTAATTTTTTGTTTAATTGATTAGTGATCGTACATTTCTCTATATCTTCTCAGCCAGAAAATATTATAAATCACAAACACTAAAAAAAAAAAAAAATGTAATACATATACAGTTAAGAAATATTATAATCTAGGAATTTGTGTCGAAGTTTGTCGTCATTACATTCCGAGTTTGATGTCCTCCTCTGGACGATGGAGAGCATGCTTACCCAACACGAAACTTCCGTAACCTTCTTTACAGATTCAATGGAGCTACTGAAGATCATGACTACTACAGACCATTGGTCGGCTTTTTACACATACTTGGAAGATTTTTGGTTCTTAAAGGAACAATTTTCTTATTTCTGTTTGGCGAGGATCCCAAGAGATCAGAATGTCAAAGCTGATACTTAGGCGCGAGGTGCTCGACTTCTCAACCAGGATTTGTGTTACGTTAATGGTATCCCGCCGGCTTGGTTTTCTGAGCCGTTTTAAGTTTTCTTAAAAGTTAAAATGTTGTTGTCAAAAAAAAAATATACAGTTAATCAGTTGTGGTTCGGAGATCAAATAATTCAAACAAACATGTGTTTGTGCCTATTTTTTTAACAAAAAACTATTTTCAACCAAGTTTTTAGAATATTTATTTAGTTTAGTGGCATAAATGTTATGATTTTCAGTATACAATTCGAATTTTAGTTCTTCAAATAACATTTTATCGAATTTGTTTTTTTTTTTTGACTCGTGGTCTCTCAAAACTCGAGACGTTTTACGGTTCATCCAAGTAGATGTGTCTGTGGGTGAAGTGGGTGTGTCGGCGTACAGAACGAGGGGACCCACGTGGCCAAATGATTAAAATAAATATTTTCATCAAAGAGGAGACGAAAGGATATTAAAAGAATCAAACCTCCATCAAAATCTCTCTCTGCTTCTGAGTTTCAGGTGCATGTGCTCACACAGCCATTACTTCTCTCACCTCTTCGTCTCTTAGCTGTCACGAAACATTCCCTTTTTACTCTCTCTCTCTCTCTGCAGATGAAACATAAATCTATCAACATTCTTGCGCAGCACCGTAAACAGAAGTAGTTGAGACACATACTATAATTTTGTTGGTTTTGTTTTTTTGGTTGTTGGGTCTTAAATGGATCCAAGAACAAGACTTGACTATGCTCTGTTTCAGCTCACACCAACGAGGACAAGGTAGTTCCAATACCTTAAACCATTTCTTGTTTGTTGATGGCACGTGGCACACTCTTATGTTTGATTCTTTTTCTCTTTGTGTGAAAGATGTGAGCTGGTGATTTTCGCCGGTGGTGAACACGAGAAACTTGCTTCCGGTATATTTCAGCCGTTCGTTACGCATCTCAAATGCGTCAGAGATCAGATTTCTAGAGGAGGATACTCCGTCACTCTCCGTCCTTCCTCCGCCGCCGCTTCTTGGTTTACTAAACTCACCCTTCAGAGGTAAACCCTAGAAAGCTTCTTTTTTTTGTCATTTTTGTTCTGATTTTTGTTTCTCATTTTGGACCAAAGATTTGTCCGATTCGTGAGTACTCCCGAGATTCTTGAGAGGTCTGTAACATTAGAGAAGGAGATCGAGCAGATCGAGGATTCGATTCAGTCTAACGCAGCTGCCATCGAAGGTACAATATACAATATCCAAATCACAGAGATTCAGAATTTGGTATATTAACATTCTGTGTACAGGGAACGAATTGGAGAGTAATCACAAGTCTAGGGATTTATCTACTGATGGAGACACTGGTGAAGAAAATTCTAAGTGAGTTTTTTTTTACTAGTCTTGACTCTTGATTTATGTCTTGTTGATTGATCTGATAAGTGATGGAATGAATGGAATAGGGTTGGGCTTCAGCGTGTTCTGGAGACCCGCAAAGCGGCTTTGTGCAAAGAGCAAGCCATGGCTTATGCTCGAGCTTTGGTTGTTGGCTTTGAATTGGACTACATGGATGACCTCTTGTCTTTCGCCGATGCTTTTGGAGCTTCGCGTTTAAGGTAAGTAACTGAACCGTTCATGTGGTTGTTGTATTGTTTGTAAGGATTTGTACTAAGATAAAACTAGTGTTCGTTTGGGGTGTACAGAGAAGCTTGCATTAGCTTTGTGGAATTGTGCAAGATAAAGAACGAAGATAGAATGTGGGTTGACCAGATTACAGCTATGCAAGCATTTCCTAGGCCTGAGTTGTCATTCATGGGTGACTCCGGGATCATACTCGCTGGCGAAGAGGATGATATGTTGAATCCTGCAAACCTAAAGCACGGGAACTCCTTGGATGCCGCGAGCCAGGGTAGCTTTGAGACTAGCCAAGGTCCTTAGAAAGACCCTTTCTGATTTTTTCGTTTTGGTTTTAATTGAGGCTTACTTGTTAGTAACTAAAGCTGAGTAATCCACATTTTGCAGAAGGGAGAGCTCAAATGGCAATGCCGTGGCCAAACCATTTTCCTCACTACATGCAGAACTTCCAAGGACATGGGTATCCCAATGCTTTTCCTCCTTATATGTTTCCTGGGATGCAAGGCCAGGGGCCGTACTTCCCAGGGAATATGCAATGGCCTGCAAACATGGGAGATGGTGAGTCAAGTGAGAAGTCTTTCAAGAAAAAAAAGTCGAAGAAGAAGAAGAAGAAGAAGTCAAAGCACGATGAATCTACTGAGCCAAGTGACGATTCCAGTGCTGAAACCGAATCAGAAGATGGAAATGAAGGCAAGAAATCATCCAGAAAAGTGGTTATCCGCAACATAAATTACATAACAAAGAGGAATGGAGCAAACGAGAGCGATTCCGAGGAGTCTGAGGAAGAAGAAGGGTTTGTGGATGGTAATTCCATCAAGCAGCAAGTAGAAGAAGCCATTGGCTCACTGGAAAGAAGGCATAAATCAACTTCACGCCGTCATAGGAAACAGAAAAGTCACAACCACGATGACGATTCAAATAACAAAGAAACCAAGGGGAATGATAACTGGGATGCCTTCCAGAATCTTCTTTTGAAAGACAAAGATTCAGATCCAGAAGAATCACTACGAACATCAGCTTCTCCGTTAGACATGGAGTCCGAAGTTGTGAGAAAGAGAGAACCACCTTTAGATGATTCTTTCTTGGTTGCAAAGGGGAATGAGGATTGGGGCAGAGAAAGCAGTATGGAGAAATTTGATGCGAGTGAGAATGTTCGGCTGATAAGGAGAGAGAACAACTATGACGAGGAGATGTTGGATCCAGGTAGAAATGATGAATCAAGAAGCTATTCACAGGCAGAGATGTCGGTTTTTGATGGGAAGCTCAGAGCGAGAAATGAGACAGAGGAAGACTGGTTCATCCGTAACAAAGCAGATCCTGAAACGGAGCCAAGTCTTGTCAAAACATTTGTAGGAGACGACTTCCACTTAAAGAAGAGTAGCGACAGAGATGTCCTGACCGATGACTCGTTCATGATCCATTCTCGTGCCGAGGGCCAAGTAGAAGAGTTGCGGTTAAGGACAGGCATTATGGACTCGGACGTTTACGGAATCACCCAAAATGAAAACAATACCACACCGGAGATCACTCGACATGAGCCAGATGACCTTTTCATGGTTCTTGGACGGGAACAAGATGTTACACCTACATTGTTATCATGGACCCCTGAGATAGACTTTGAGACTAACACTTTGGTTCAAGGGACAAGCAAAATCGATTTGGAAACTGCTACAAAGGTCTCCACAGCTGAACAAACTTCAGATGGTAAAGGAAAGAAGACTCGTAGTGTCACCAAGGGGAAAGATGCAAAGCCAAGAGGATCAAGTAGACCTGACCCGGCATCGAAAGCCATGAGACCTCCGTGGGGAAGTAGAGCTGCTGCCTCCAAAACCAAATCCGAGATGGTAATTTTGATAACCTCTTCTCCGCTTTTTTTGTTAGTTTCCGATACGTGTAGTTTTAAGAAACTGATTATATAGATAAAATTACGAAGACCTTGAGGATTTTGACAATGGAGCTCCTCCCATTCCCCCTTTCATATGACCAATTTCTCGATAAAACACTCATCTGAACCTTAGACCACTTAAATACACAGACTTTAGTTAACCCTACCCAAACTATAGCTAGTATTAGCTACTTATAGACTAACCATAGTATAATAGTTATATTATAACTCTTAGTGAATCACTGCTTGTATCAGTTTCCCTTTCTCATCTGAATCCGGTATTTTGATAGGAGGAAGAGAGAAAGAAGAGAATGGAAGAACTTTTGATTCAGAGGCAAAAGAGAATTGCTGAGAAGAGTTCTGGTGGTACTGTATCAAGTTCCGTAGCATCCAAGAAAACTCCTACGACATCCAAAACCGTGAAGAGTGTGATAAAGAACGAGAAGACCCCAGAAGCCACGCTGCAGTCAAAGGCAAAGCCGGTTCTAAGAAGTTCAACAATTGAGCGACTTGCTGCTGCCCGAGCTGCACCAAAGGAGCCACAACAAAACCCAGTAATGAAAAGAACATCAAAGCCTTTAGGAAACAAGAATGAGAAAACAGAGGACAAGAAACAGAGTAAAATAGGTAAATCTGGTAGTAAAAGCTTGGAACTATCTCGTGACCCGAGTCTTGAAATCAAGGAGACCCTGGAAGATTCACAGTCCTATTTTTCGAAGAAGCAAGTTGATGAACCTCCTGCTGCTTCTTCTGTTGATGACTTTAAAGACATTCAAGAGTTGCATAGTGTGCCTTCAGAAGAAAAGGCTATAGGAAACAGCCAACGTATTGAAAACACGGCCAATGCAATGTCAAATCCCAATAATCAGAAAGGTCGAGTTCAAGAAGAGACGAAATTTGATGAGCAGGAAACAGTGAAGAAGACATCTGTTTGTGAAGATAACAAAAGCGATGATGTCAAGGAAATCAAGGTTTCAGAGGCAAAACCGGTGTCTCCAAAGAAATCGGTGACTTTTTCTGAGACAAACATGGAGGAGAAGCATTATTTCTCACCAAGAGTCTCGGAGATTGACATAGCGACGCCGCCTGCAACTGAAGCAGATCATTCAAGGAAGAAATGGAGCAGTGAAGAGACGTCTCCCAAGGCCACAGCTAAAGTCTTTCGGAAGCTTCTTATGTTCGGAAAGAAAAGCCGCAGTTAGATTTTAGATTTCTTCTCTGGGATCATTGGAGCAGGAGCTATGACTTCGTCTTGAGTTTTCTTTTATTCTTTAAATTTTTTATCGTGTGATATTGCAGTCTGTTTATCGATTTGATTTGGCTGTTATATTTCATTTGTTGATGTGTTGTTTATAGCATTGGAGTGTACAAACAAAGAAAATGGTTTGGTGAGTCTGAATAAAATAAAGATTGTGTGATTTTGCAAACCCTTTTATTAAAAAAATTGAAACGTGAAATCGTGAATGATGAACGTAAAATAGCGGTTTTGAATGCGTTTTTTGGCAATAAGTTTGTATATTAAAATTCGCGTTTCATGAGGAACTGCACTAATTTTTATTATTTTATACGAGCCGCACTTGTTCTATAGTAATATTTAAACCATACCATAAACCGCTTTCAGTTTAATTCGCCGCATAAACCATGGTCACCATTTAACGTTTTGGATTCCTAATGTGTAATTACACTATTTAATTTTTGGTCACATCAAATAGGAAAATAACTTCTCATGAGTCATGAATATCGATGAGATGTGAGATGATACTTCGGAGCTAAGCATTTGGTTGTTAGATTGAAGAAGAAGCCTTCGACATTACCATCCCAACTACAATATTTTCTATAAAGAACATTTTCGTTTCTACCTTTAATGTTGTTGTAGTCTTTGTTTTGGTAACATGTTCCCATCTCAGTGGGAATCTAATTCCCGCGTTAAATCCTTTCACGTTCTTAGAAAATTTTCAAGCTGTTTTCAACAACTCATATACTCTATTT
Organism: Odontarrhena argentea; assembly: GCA_900406245.1. Lineage (NCBI taxonomy): Eukaryota > Viridiplantae > Streptophyta > Magnoliopsida > Brassicales > Brassicaceae > Odontarrhena > Odontarrhena argentea. Next base: position 11,900 of record OVAF01001516.1, on the reverse strand, counting down.
TTAACAAATATAAAATCATGAACAACAGAGAATTCTCCTACAAGGAAGCTCAGTAACTAGCTTTAGCTCTAAGCATCCACGCCTACCATATTCCTCTTGAATAAACAAAACCTTTCGAGAGACAAAAAGTACTTTTCAAAGAAACGGTAAGCTGTCTTTTTACATTAGGCGAGAAAATAAAATCTGAGCAAACAAAGTTTGTCTTTAAATCTAGAGAAACATTTTGAGGAAGAGAGAGAGAGTAAGGTGAAACCATGGCGTCAAAGATTGTCTCAGCCATTGTCCTTGTGTTCAACCTCATTGCCTTTGGTCTCGCCGTTGCTGCTGAACAAAGAAGGAGCACTGTGAGTCTTTTTTAAGCAAATATAATGATTTTAACAGTTTTTGAAAGTTGTACATTCAGATTTACATTTATTTTTTTGGTGGGGCAGGCAAGGGTTGTGCAGGATAGTGAGGTGCAATACAACTATTGTGTATATGATTCGGACAGAGCTACAGGGTATGGAATTGGAGCCTTTTTCTTCTCTATTGCTAGTCAACTCCTTATCATGCTCGTTAGCCGTTGCTTCTGTTGTGGAAAGCCTCTTAAGCCTGGCGGCTCACGTGCTCTTGCCCTCGTCCTCTTCATTTGCAGCTGGTAATTTATACCCCCGGCCCTTTTTTGTTCTTTTTACTTCAATTAGTTCATCAGAGATATCTTCCCCTTGCTTAAGGTAACTCGGATATTAGCATAAAACCGGTTCTTGTAGCCGATTTGCTTCAGTTTGAAGTAACTAATCGACCTAAACGAAAACCATATATTCTTTATTTCAAAAGACAATTTGGAGCAATAATGGACTTTCCAAAGATGTTTCACAATCGAAGTATAAGAGCACAAAGTGTATAGCTAACCCTCATCAGTCTATCTAACAGATATAACGATCAATTTAAAAATTTCTTTTTTACTTTTCGAATCAGGAGCGTTTCTACGATACGAAACTAGCATAGATTTCTGATTCTTAATCACCTAGCTTTTTAATTCAGATTTATAGCGAAACTTGATTGAACCTTGCTACGGTACGTGCTTCATCTATCACCCAATTGACCATAGGGTTAACTCTTTTACTCATCAAGCATCCAATATATGATGGCTAGCTACTAATTTTCTTACATTTTTGTTGTTTCTCGGGGAAACATATATAGGATATTCTTCTTGATAGCGGAGATATGTCTATTAGCTGGATCAGTAGAGAATGCATACCACACAAAGTACAGGACAATGTTCATGGACAACCCTCCAGATTGTCAGACTCTTCGTAAGGGTGTCTTCGCCGCTGGAGCCTCCTTTGTCTTCTTCAACGCCATTGTCTCTCAGTTCTATTATTTCTTCTACTCTTCTGCTGGTGAAGCCTCCCTCTCTCCTTACTAGAAGTTTTAACCAACAATATATGTTAAAAACCAAAAACATAATTCTATGTGCCTTGTGATAAATCATATTCTCGAGTTGATTTTTTGGTTTTATTTTTTTTCTTTTTTACTACGTATGACTGCAAAAGTATTTGAAATTGAGGGTACAACTAAGCTTTTTGTACGGATTTGTATAAATATTAAATGGAAATGTTGTTTTTAATAGGCATTGATAAAAAAATAAAAAATAAAAACTAAAAATAAAAAGGCAAACGTAGTTTCACGAATTGCATTTTATAGTTAGTAGGTTAAGACATTAGGATATTAGGACCAAAGTAATGAAAACACTACGGTATTACAATTTAACCAAGAAAGTATAAGGGTTAAGGAAACAGAAAAACAAAGTTATGGAGACGAGATTTGATCTATTTTCTTAATTCAAAGAATCACTTGTAGTGTGACAGGTTTTTTACTGATTTATGAGTCTCATGATACAACCATAGGAAAACCATTATCCCAACACCGGATAATGGCTCTAATGAACATATAGTTCTACTATATTCTCGAATTTAAAGTAAGAACAATACCTTAAGCGGTATGAGAGAAAGCTAGAGACAATTTTAATGTGTGAGATTTTCGGAACCTCTTTTGAGGGAGATAAATGTTGTATTTATAGTGAGAGTAGAGGAACTTGTAGAGTTCACCAACTCTAAAGTCAAAAACTTTTTGTCATTTACACCTCAAATTATTGTAGGCATTAACACACCATATTTAGAGTGTAGTAGTGGGTAAAACGTTTTCATCCACTTTTTTTTAATCAATCGCACCATTACTCATGACATCGACTAGCAAAACTAAGTGGGCTCTATGTAGCCAAAAAGACAACTCGGCCCAGTCGCAAAAAGAGTCCAAAGAGCCAAATTGAAAGCTACCGGCCACGAGCACACGCGCACGTGTGTGTGGTCTTTTCTCCTCTCTTATCTTACTTCACTTGTACAATTATTAGTCATTATATAAGCTAGTTGAAAAAACTTCAAACTTTAGAAGTGGAACAAATACACATTTAAATCCTCAAATAAGTTTATAAGGTAATGAACCATTTCATTAACTCATGGATTTGGAACAATTTCTCATTCATACATTAACATTTTAATAAAGCCCACAAACTTTTTATAAAATTATCTCCAACAGACATATGATTTATACTCCCTCTGTTCTATGGATTTGAAGTTTTAAGGTTGATTTATGTTTCGCCTTAAGTATTCCATATATTTTAAGATATTTGTTATTCTAGATAGTTTCACACAAATTAAGAAAGCAGAATAAAAAGTCTACTATATCCTTAAAAAAGGTTGGCTGTCAATATGCTTTATAAATTTTGAGGTTATGTTCAATATTTAAATTAAGGAATTACATGACCATGACTTGCAGTCTAGTGGTTTTTGTTAGTGTTGTCATTGTGTCACCGCTCAGGTTCGAGCCCAACTTAATGCATAATGTTGTTGAATTGTTGTTTAAAAAAAAAACAACGAATTACATTGAAAACATAAAAGGACAACTATGTTTTAACAATCTAAATTTTATCAAAGTTTTTCGTTTTTGACAGTTACTGTTTCATTTTTTCCTTTTCTTGGTTGGGGACAGTTTATATTTCTTATATTGTTTTCCTATTGGTTGAATTGCTATGAGATTGATAGTAAATCATGTTTAAAGTGTTAAAAGATAATTATTATTAATTTCTTAATATGTGTGTAAAAAACTACAACATCAAATATGTGTCCATGACTGGTAGCCTAGTGGTTTGTGCTAGTGTCGTCAGTGTAACACCGTCTTGGTTTGAACCTAGCTTAAAACATATTATTGTTGTTGATAAAAAAAACAAATTGAGAAGAGAAAATCTTCGAAATATCACATTTTAAAGTGGTAGTTCCAAAAATACCATCAAAAGTTTTGTTTTCCAAAAATACCATTATAAGTTTTAGTTTTCCAAAAATACCAAAAAATTGAATCTAAATTTCATATTATCAAAACTAAAACCTAAGCCCTTAAAACTTAACTCTTACCCCTCAAAACTAAACTTTTAATCTATATTAGTGAACCCAAACTCAAAACCAAAATTTTTTTTATAAACTCTTAAAATCAGTTTTAGTGTTTGTGGTATTTTTGGAAAACATCAAAATTTTTAGTATTTTTGGAAAAAAAAAAACACTAAGTGGTGTTTATAGAAATAATACTCCAAAATGTGGTATTCTATGGACTTTTTCTTTAAAAAAACTAGCAACAATGTTGTAAAGCGACGGAGCATCTATAGGCCGGCATACCCGTATAAAGAGAGGGGGAGGAGAGCAACAAAGCTCTCATTTGTCAGAATGGGACATTCATATTAAAAAAAAAATCTTTGGAAATTGCTTGTTGTTAAATCTATGGAAGCGCTAAAAGCATCTCCATCAGATAATTCATAATGGCGAAAATCTCCAAAATACCTTATTTGAAGTGGTAGCTCCAAAATCTTCTTAATATAAAAGTAGAGTTCTTAGGTTGCTCTTAAGCCCTCCACCTCAGCAAAAATAATCCGAATTATCTCTACCAATCAATATGACACATCAGCTCTAATTGTGTTCGGTTATGGGCTTTAATTTTTTTTTGGGTTTTGTAAATAAGGCCTCTACACCAGATTTATATCTAATTATACAACAATAATTTTTATAAACAAATGAGAACATGGGCCTACGAGACTATGTGGTTATGTAAATGATAATTGCTCGACCTAATTGCTCATCCTTTGCAAATCGTGGTTCGACCATAACGGCAACCATAATTGAGGAAATTAAAGGTATATTACTCCCCCACTACTCTGATCATGAGGTGATATTATATCTCCAATTACTTCTTAATTCTTTGATTGTAAATCGACTCCTCTGATGTCTTCTATGACAAACGCTTTACCGTTTCATCGACTTTTACTATTCCCAGTCTCTTGGAAACTTCAGCCTAATACTATAAATGGTGAAAGGGTCCGTGTAGGGTTAGCTGTTAGCCGTTAAGAATGGCAACCACAACATGTTCGTTGAAACCTGAGGAGACTAATTAAGAGGAAGGCAGGCGTTACTTGATTTGTTCACCAGGGCTGAAAGAGAGAGACAACAAGAACTTCAGGGCGTGCTGGAGCATCGTGAAGTTTCTGATTTTGCTCATTGCAACCAGATTCAGGTTAGTTATAAACCACATGATTCATATATGTTTGTTTTTTACTTTGAATAAATGATTTACTCTCCTCTCTCATATTCCTTTTCCACATCCATTATAATTCATGAGCAGTAAAATGTATTTGAGATGGGATATTTCTCTTTTAACATGATAAAATTGTTGTAGCCCCAATAAATACATGCTAATCAAATAAGAATTTTTTTTTGCAAGAACTAATGATTATCCTATTGCATACGAGTACTAGACTATAACCATTATATGACATAGGTATTTTAACATCTTAGTTTGTAGATTGTTTTCTAATGCTTTACCATCTTTTGCAGTCCTTCTTGGAGGAAGATACTTGCGAAACGAGAGATCAGTCGAGCAAGAGAGAAGCCACACATGTCTATAATCATTTTGTGTTCAACATCAGCATCATCTCTATTTGATCAACATCATCATCATTTCTATTTGATAAGCATCATCGTCATCTCTATTGAATCATCATCATCTTGATCTACAAAATACATGAACTGAATCTACATCATCATCTCTCCATTTAATCATGTTTGTGTTCTCAACATACATTTTGTTTTTTTGAAATGCTAAGACAGTTGTTTTCTTGCGCTTAGAAACAAATCAATGCTTCCTGATTTATGACAACGTTGATTCTCCAAAGCCGAGGATTGAAAATGATGAGGAAATTAAGGTGAATAGAGTAGACCAATTAATATCCAAATCGTGATCAGTGGGAAAAGTGTCATTTAATTCCTCAACTTTTCCAATATAGCGAATTTATTCCCCAACTATTCGGGTTACACATTTATTCTTCAACTTTGAGTTGACTGTGTCAATTAGAGACCAAAAGTCAAATTTTTATTTTTAATAATTAAATAATTTTTTTTTTTTTTAGTCGTCTGATTTATAATTTTTACTACAAATTATGAGATACAACGAGCAACTTCAACCTATCCTTTTAGATCCATGCATTCATGGCTTAACGACGTCATATGCGGCTGATCATGTCGATCCACGCCTCCATGGTTTCAAGTTTTACACATGCGGCTGATCACGATGAACGGTCCTACTAGTGCAACGCCGAAGAGCTCCGGTAAGCCCACCTCCAATAATCTGCATAATAAATCGCATCATCTAGGATTCGAACCCTAGACTTCCTGGTGTGTATCAGCATTAATGAAATTTTGATCAACCACTGGACCAATGGGCTTTCACAAATAATCTTATTTGAATCAAAATAATAATATTTAATTGAAATAAGTTTCTTTTCTTTTAAAAAACACACAAAATTAATAAAAACCCTTAAAAAACTCAGAAAAATCGTAAAAAAATCAAAATTTCATAAAAAATAATAATGAGTTATAATAAAAAAATTCAGTATTATTTCCAAAATAAAATTAATTTGAAAATTCAAATTCTCTTAAAAGAAGTTTTTTCCAAACACCAATCTAGAATTTGTAAGAAGATCTAAAGCAGTCCCAAAATTTTTTAAAATCATATATACATATGTATCAAAAATTTATTGGGTTTGACCATGATTTATATGTTTCAAACACACGTTTATAAGGAATTATGTTATATTAAATTTCTTATTTTTCGGAAAATATGGACCAAATTTTTTTACACATAAATCCTGATCAATCCCAATCAAATTTTGATAAATATGTATATATGATTTTAAAATTTTGGGGGTTGCTTTATTTTTTCCTTAAATTTTAGATTGATATTTGGAAAAAAAAAAAGTATAAAATTTGAATGTTCAAATTAGTTTTATTTTGGAAATAATAATGAAAATATATCTTTTTCCAGTCAACGACGAAGTGGAGCGATTTCTTAAAGTCGGCTCCGTCAGGGAAGCAAAGTATCCAGACTGGCTTGCTAACCCGGCCGTAGTAAAAAAGAAAAACGGCAAGTGGCGAGTCTGCGTCGACTTCACAGATCTTAACAAGGCATGTCCCAAAGACATCTTTCCGCTTCCCCATATCGATCGGCTGGTAGAAGCAACCGTTGGCAACGAGCTCCTAACATTCATGGACGCCTTCTCCGGCTATAACCAGATCTTGATGCACCCAAACGACCGAGAAAAAACTTCTTTCATAACTGACCAGGGCATCTACTGCTATAACGTAATGCCCTTCGGATTCAAAAACGCCGGGACAACATACCAGAGACTCGTCAACAAGATGTTCAAAGACCAGCTCGGAAAGACTATGGAGGTTTACATAGACGACATGCTCGTCAAATCACTGAAGAAGGAAGACCATGTCACTGATCTCGCACGGTGTTTCGACGAACTGAACCGGCACAACATGAAGCTAAATCCAGCCAAATGCAAATTCGTCGTGACATCTGGCGAATTCCTAGGCTACCTGGTAACCCACATAGGAATCGAGGCAAATCCCAAGCAGATCGAAGCACTCAGAGACATGACCTCCCCAAAGACGAAGAGGGAAGTCCAGAGGCTGACTGGATGAGTGGCAGCTCTTAACCGCTTCATCACACGCTCAAACGACAAGTGCCTTCCTTTCTACGATACCCTGCGGGGAAACAAGAAGTTCGACTGGAACGACAAGTGCGAAGAAGCCTTCAAACAGCTTAAGGAGTATCTTGCCAGAGCCCCAATCCTCTCCAAACCTCTCGACGGTGAGCCCCTTTACCTTTACATTGCTGTCTCGAAGACCTCCGTTAGTGGCGTCCTACTCCGCGAGGAAGAAGGGAAGCAGAGCGTCATATTTTACGTCAGCCGGACTCTTGCCGATGCCGAAACACGATACCCCCAGATGGGGAAGCTGGCGCTAGCCCTGGTGATGTCAGCGCGCAAGATGAGGCCTTACTTTCAATCGTACACAATTGTCGTTTTGACGTCATTTCCCCTGCGAGCAATCCTCCATAGCCCCAGCCAGTCGGGACGTCTTGCAAAGTGGGCAATTGAGCTAAGCGAGTACGACATAGAATACAGAATGCGCACCACTTCAAAGGGGCCAGTCCTCGAGGATTTTCTCTTAGAACTCCTAGACGACTCCGACCCCGAAGCAGACAACGCTGAAGAGCTCAGTGTGAAGCCATGGCTCCTTCAGCCGACGGATCATCCTAAAAAAAAATGGCTCCGACGTCGGAATCAGACTAACTTCTCCCGGCGGGGAAGTAATGGAACAATCCTTCCGATTAATGTTCAAAGCCTCCAACAACGAAACCGAATTCGAAGCATTACTCGCCGGTCTATGACTCGCGATCGGCCTTAAAATCAAGCGACTTCACGCCTTCAGCGATTCCCAACTCGTCGTCAACAAATTCAATGGGGACTACGACACGAAGCAACCACGGATGGAAGCTTACCTCGAGGTCGTCAAAGGATTCACCAAGAAGTTCGACGAATTCCTGTTAACCCAAATACCGCGAGGAGAGAACACATCCGCAGACGCCTTAGCAGCACTAGCCTCAACATCAGACCCAGATCTCCGTCGAGTAATTCCAGTTGAATTCATCAAGGAACCAAGCATCAACCTCTCCGCAGACATTGCTCTCATTCACGAACCAGAGCCCGCTAGAACCTCCTGAAGAGATACTCCTCACTAGAGACGAAACATACGGATGCGACACCAACTGGATGGATAGGATACGCGCCTACATCGACAATAGCGAACTATCGTTGGACAAGTGGGAGACCCGTAAACTCAAACAGACAGCCGCTCGCTACATCACGCTCGACGGCAACGTATACAAATGGCGAATGTCAAGACCCCTCCTAACTGGACTTGAAGGCATTCAAGCACAAAAGGTCATTGTAAATGCTAGGATTCACACCAGAAATTTATATTGGTTATTGGGGAATTTTCTTGGGCTAAATCTCTGATAATAAACTCAAAGAATGACTGAAAAGAAGTAAAGGTTTTATTGATTGAAAAAGATGATTGATACAATAGAGTTTTCAGCTAGAATTTGCTAGGAATTGTGTAAAGGATTCAACGTAGGAGAGAATCAGAATTCTCTTCCTCATCTTCGTATTTATACGTGGGGGTGGCCAACGATCCTCCTGGATTCTCGGAGCTACTAACCACTCTCCCCCGAAATTCTCTCCATCATCCTTATCCCTTCGCTCCCACTGACTTCTGCTGACTGGAACGAGCACCTTGACTAATTAGCTTGACCTGCAGGTGGACTCTCAGATGAACCTTCAGTTAGCCTTCCAGCAGACAAAAGAGTCCATGGGCTTCGCTGGGCCCACCTGGAAAATTGAGGGATTTTCATCCCTAACAATTGCCCCCCAGCCCTCTAAGTGAGTGGGCAAGCTTAGAGGGATTGAGACGTGATTTCAGCTTTTGACCTGATACACTGAACCCGCCGATTCACCGAACCTTTCTCACTTATCCATTCTACCAACTGATCCGCTGAACCTTCGATCCTTATCCTCTTTAATTTGAATTAATTGAATCTAAGGAGAATCTTAACCGCACGCCTTAATCACCTTTATGATAGCTTTAAAAGAAATTCACCTCCTTTAACACGCTTCTCATCATCCGTCGCTTCTCTTCCCAAGGTAACCGCTTCTTTAACTCTTCCTTTTTACTTTATTGTATTTATTACCTTGCCTTCTCTTAGCTTTCTCCGCCTCAAAAGCAACGAAAACTTTAACTCCTTCCTCTCTCCCTTATCCGAATTATTTCACTCTCCGTCTTCTCTCTTCACCTAGCTTCCTCCTCCTTTCTTCACCGAGTCCCGATCTCTTCCGAATTAGAATCAACCCACGATGTCGACTCGCAACGCCGGTAAGAAGCCGATCGTGATCGAGGACGACGTTCCCGAAGCCTCCACGCTGTCGGAGCACGAGTTGGCCGAGTTCCGACGAATTCACCGGTTCCCGGACGAGGTGGAAATCGTCCTGCCCAGGGAAGGTGAAAACGCTGATACTGCCAAAGATGGATACTTCTGTGCGTACACCGCTCTCTTTTCGGACTGCGCCCTCTCGTTCCCGCTTCCAGCTTTCCTCTTTAATGCTGCGAGCTTCCTGGGCATCTCTTTGCCGCAAATGATCCCAAAGTTTGTCCGAGCAGTGGTCGGAATCCACGCTCCAGGTAACCTCGACCGACCACGCTGATCTCCTCTTTACTTTCTCAGCTTGATTCTGATATTTCAATCGCATGTCTTAGCTGTCGCAGATTGTACCGGTGATTCCGAGTCTACATCGACCGCTCCGCCTCCAATTCCCGCTGAATCGAAAAGTGCCGTGAAAATCAAAGAAGAGATGGTCAAAAGAGCTAGCTTCCGTCGTGCTGCTGTGAAGTCTGACCAGAACACGGTCAAATCGGGTGAGATAAATGCTGCCTTGATGCGCGTGCTAGGTGAACCTGCTGAAAAGGAACACAAAACTGTCTGTGCTGCTGCCTCTCCTCGGAAACGTTCACCTCCTGCCTCACCGCGTCAGTCAGGTGGACAGGTGAACGACCCAGGTCGCTCTGAGGCTCCAGCCAAGAAAGCTCGCGTTGACCCGACAGGTGACTCTGCTGCGAAGAAAAGCTCCTCTGCTGGCTCGGAATCGAGGGCCTTCCACTGGTCGTATGACCATAAAAAGAATTCTCCGGTGATCCAAGACGCTGAAGGGATGGCTCACTCCCACCTCTCCGGGTTATGGCTCACCGGGACGCATATGTTGCCATGGCAAAGGCTCACGGAGAGGTGAGATTTCCGCTCTGACTTGTTTGTTATTTTTATTAGATCGTTGATCCCTGCTCTGACTTCGCTCACTATGCCTTCCTTTTCACCTGTATTTCGCAGTCAATGGCGGCGACTAACCAGCTGGTGGCTTTGCTCAATGCGGACCTGACGAAAGGAGTTGACCGCGAGGAGCTGGACAACATGAAGAAAGTGGTTGGAGAGATGAAGGCTCAACTCAAACGCCACCAGGTTACCGAGGTCGCAAACGCTCAGGTCGCAGCTGAGTACGCTGCACTTAAGGAATCTGCAGCGGAGTTGGAGGTTTCTCGGGCTGAATCTTGCACCAAGTTGGCTGCGGTTGAGAGCGAGCTGGCTCATCTCAAGGTGCATTACCAGACTGCTGAGAGCCAGCTAGCTCAGGCGGCCGAGGTGAACAAGAAGCTGGTGGCCGAGCGCGAAAACGAGCTGCGACGTGCGGTGCGAAGTGGGAAGCGAGAGGTGGCTTCCAACTTTGGTGGGGCCTTGGCCATGGTGAATGCCTTCTTTGCGAAAAGGAGGAGGGTGAGTGGAACACGAAAGCCCAGGAGGTTGTGGCCAACTTGGATCTACTTCAGCAGATCATAGACAAAGAGATCAAGGACCTCCCTGCTGAGATGGAAAAGCTGAAGGAATCGCAGTTCGAGCTCGAGAAGGAGTATCAAGTAGCCAAGGTACCACCCCTCCAGCTGACTCTGCCGCAGGTTTCTGATGACACTACTGAGGATCCGATCGAGGTGGCTCCTGGGAAGGAAGTGCCCGAGGGACTGAACGAGTTTGGGTCGAACCTGCCTGAGCCGGTGCCCATTTCTGTGATCTACCCAGGCGGACCTTCGGAGCCTGCTGCGGATGCCACTGCGAGGCAGCCGGATGAATGAGCTCGCCACTGGCCTTTATTTTTCCTTTCTTGCTTTTTAGTTTTCAGACTTGGTGCCCGGGAGGGCTTTAATCCTTTGCTTAGTACTTGATCTTTTGGTACCCGGAGGGGTTTTCACTCTTATGCTTTTGGATTTTCTTAAGTTTCAATAAATGCGCTCGTTGAGCGGCTTAGTTAAGTTTTAATATTAATGGTACTTAGAAAGTTGAGTAATTGAAGAGGTAATCTATCATAAGGGTGCGAGCTGAGTCCTCGGCTTTCCGGACCACTCTCGGTCGCAGTACGAGCTGCGAGCTCGGCTTCGGGACCACTCTCGGTCGCAGTGCGAGCTGGGAGCTCGGCTTTAGGACCACTCTCGGTCGCAATGCGAACTGGTCGTTCGGCTTAAGGATCACTCTCGATCGCATTGCGAGTTGGTTACTCGGCTTAATGACCACTCTCGGTCGCAGTGTGATCAGTTTACTAAGTTTTGAGGTGAAAAAGTCTAAGTTAAACGTTTCGAAGACTGACTTTGTAAATGAAAACTGCTAATTCAATCGGATGAAAACGTTATTCACTGAACAAATGGAAATCTGATATTACTCGTAAATGTTCTTGTTGAACTGAATTCCGTTACATAAGGTGAAGGATGACTAAGTCGGAATCTGCTTCCATGGCCTTTCCCTTGTTTACTCGAGAAAGTCATGACTATGTCCATCGACCACCTCATAAAAGGATAGGGGGCGGTCACCGAGGATAACTC
>OVAF01001515.1:0-21306 GCA_900406245.1 Odontarrhena argentea | reverse complement strand
TATATCTAATGTGCTCAAGATAATTAGCATGATTAGCATGTGTTTTTTACTTCGCGCGCCATCATGTGCTCTAACAAAAACACATGACCAACGTAAAAAACACACGGACGGATCATTCCTCCAATGCTTATGTTATTTTTTTTAGTTAACAACCAATATTTTCATGTTTATCCTATTTTATTTTGAAATATTAAATTATGACTAAAGTTTGATAAGTATTACTTTCATCTATACTATCCAAAATAGCCAGTTAGTTAACTAAATATATTGTGCTTTACGTGATCGCCGTGTTAACAAAATTGGCGGAGTTTTAAAAAATTTGGTACATATTCAATTTCAATGTCTAACTATTTACTTATTTTATTCTACATAAATATATATTGTGTTCAAGAATGATTGATTGGCGGGTGTCCTTTTTACTTCGTGCTACCATGTGCTCCGAGAGGAGCACATGAGCGAAGTAAAAAGCACACAGACATATCATTCATCTAATGCATTATGTTTATGTTTTTCGTTAACGATCGATATTTTCATGTTTTTCCATTTTATTTTGAAATGTTAATATATGATTGAATTTTTTCTATTTTATTTTGAAGAAATAAAACACATGAACGCAGTAAAAAAACACACGGGCAGATGATTAATTTAGCCACAGGAACACCTGTGTGAAGTAAAATGGACATAAATCGATCATTTCTCTAATATTAATTTTTTTTTAAGACATTAGAGGTTTTTGTTAGTCATTGAAGTTTTCAGTTTTAAGACTCTCACTTCTATTTTTACATATTACCCATTTTTTTGTTGGATTTACTTTTATTACCCTTGAGTTTTAATTTCATACATTACATTAATCATTTTAATGATTAATCATATTGGGGCCCGCACAGTGTGCGGGCAGTGTATCTAGTTTCATAGTATTTCATATAGTTTGGATTTTTCTTCTCACGCAAGCTAAAGATATTAAAAACGTAAAGAACACACAATTTCCATATTATTATGCGTATGGTTTGAGCTGAGCCATGGAATGATGGTGTATATGTAGTCTTGGCTACAGGGCCGGCCCAAACTTTATGTGGGCCCTCTGCAAAGTTTGACAAATTATAGAATATAACAATATTTTGGACCCCTGTTTATCAATATTCTAAACTTTTGGACCCCTTTTTAGGTATATTATAAAACTTTGGACCCCTAAAAACAATTAAAATTGACCAAAAATCAAGTGGGCCCTGTGCTTTTGCACACAATGCACCGCCTTTAAGCCGGGCCTGCTTGGCTAATATGTATGCATTGAGAGGGATGTGGAAAGATGGTGTGAGAGTTAGGAAGATGATGAAGAAGAAGAAGCTTGCTAAAATATCTGCTTATTGAGCTATGCAACTGCTACGGTTTAGAAACCCAATTACTATTGTTTTTGTTCGTTCAAAAGTTTGGGTTGGACTATGAGGCCCATAATATTTTAGCTCATCCTAACTTCCTTCATCGTAAGTTTAAGTTTAGAGAACATAGGAGTTTTTGCATGATATAATGACGATATAGTTTTTTTTTTTTTTTTTAAAAGGGATATAGTTTTTGCATGATAGATTTGTAAACAATATATGTTTGTCGTTTAGATTTTAGCAAGAAGGGCAGGACAAAATAACCGGAACCGAGAAATCAAACAGTAATTAAACAAAAAGTACAATATATAAAACCCAACTGATTTATAAGAAAAAAAAAAATACTTGAATGGATCCTCGACTCCTAACTGAAGAAACTGAACAGAATCGAGAACTAAATGGATATCCGAATAGCGAAAAATAAATTAAATCATAGATACATTTTTTCATTTAAAGTTGCTTATGTTTCGGTATTTTTATAAAAAGTTCTTATAATTATTTCTGTCTATTTGGTTAGTTCAGATGTTTACGGCTATTTTTGAATAATTTAGTGTTTATAACAGAAGTTCAAATATTTATGGATGTTTAATATAAAAAATTTGGCGCATATACACTCAAAGTTTGAGAATTTTTCTTACGAAACATATATTATGATCTAAGTAAACAAAAACTTAAATATTGTGTTTTAGACGATCGACTGGTGTGGTTTTTACTTCGCGTCACCATGTGCCTTTGTCTGATCATAATTCCTCTAATGCATATGTCAATATTTTTTAAAATCAACGACCGATATTTTTTTTTTTTTTTGTATTTTACTTTGAAATATTCAAACATGATTGAAGTATGATAAGTGTAACAAATATTTTATTGTATATTAAGTAGAAAAACTCTTTTGGTATTAAAAGTTATTGCATTTTTGTATGGTTTTATTATATTCATATAATTCTTTTCTAGGTAAAAGAATATAATGTCTTTTTAAAAAGGTGATAAGTCAACTGAGAAAAGGCAAGTAAATATATCTAAAATTCAAGTGAATATATTCATAATTATCCAAGATAATTACAATTTTTATTTATCTACAATAACTATGCATATGGGTATTCGGGTCGGGTTCGGATCGGTTTCATTCGGGTTTCGGGTTTTCGGTTCCAAGAGTTTAGGACCCGTTCGGGTATTTCTAATGTTTGGATCGGATTCGGATCGGTTCCCTCCGGGTTCGGTTCGGTACCAGGTACCCGGAAAATTAGAATTTTAATTTTTTTTTGTTAAATTTAAATAAAATTTGATTACATTCTTACAAATATACCTAATATTTTCTTATATTTTGGTTATCTTACATATTCTAATTGTTTTGGTAGAAAAATAACTAATATTTTCAATTTTATATTTGTAATTTTAGATAAATAGGTTATGGTATTATATATATATAGTTAATATTTTGAATATATAATTGTATTTTCGGATATTTCGGGTACCCATTCGGTTCTCGGTTCGGTCCGGGTTCGGTTCCGGTTCTTCGGTATAAGAATTTAAGACCCGTTCGGTTATTTTGTCGGTTCCGGTTCGGATTCGTTTCCTCTTTTTTGGATCGGGTTCGGTTCGGTTTTTCGGTTCCGGATATTTTGCTCAGCCCTACCCGAAAGTAGAAGCAATAATATCACAAATCTAATAGTATATTGTTTATTATGAGTAAATATATCAAATTAAATTAAATATTTATTAAATATGTGTAAAGGCGGGTGTATTTTTTACTTCGCGTCACCATGTGCCCCGACAGGGGAACATGTGCGAAGTAAAAAGCACACGAGCCGAGCATTCCTCTAATGCATATGATTAATTTTTTTTAATTAACGATCAATATCTTTATGTTTTTTTTTTAGGGAATATTTCAAAGAAGCGTAAATATGTGGAACATATTTTATGTTCAAAGAAGTGTAAAATCTTCTATGGTTAAAAGAATCACGTCTATATTAAATATTTATATTGGAACATATTTGTGTTTCTCTCTTTAAATAAACTACTTCATGTGTTTCCATGCATTATAATGAGTTGGTTAAAAGAAGATTTTATGTTCAAAGAAGTGTAAAATCTTCTATGGTTAAAAGAATCACGTCTATATTAGATATTTATTTTGGAACATATTTGTGTTTCTCTCTTTAAATAAACTACTTCATGCGTTTCCATGCATTATAATGAGTTGGTTGATTTATGTTTTGGTGAAAATAAATATGTGATTATGGCTTAATTACTGATTTTATTTTACTGTCTATACTATATTGTAATCAACGAGATGTTCACTTAGTCATTCAACACCCTGTTAGCTAATGCATGCAAATTGAATTAGCTCATGATACGGTTACTTGCGTATGAAGTATTAATTTGTTACGTAATCTAACATTTGTATGTGTAATAGTATGTTCCATTCAACCATGCGATTATAAACATCTTTCAAGATTAGATATTTATTTACCTAAGCTTATCGTAGAATCATATACAATTTATTTTGGCCAAATAAATAAATCCATACACAATTATAAATTATTTAATATCTATTAATTAGGATTTTTGTTGTAAAATTGTCGTAAAAAGTTAAAAATAATAGTTTAAATTTTTTAAAGTATTTTCAATCTTATAATGCTTATGGATATTGAAGTCAACGGGTTTATTTTCTTTACATGGATATCGAATAAGTGAGAACTTTGTAACTAATATATTGTTAAAATCTTCTAGATAGAAAATCTACATCGAAATAATTATTAAGGTTTATATCTACCGATACTGTTATTTTCTCATGGTCAGTTGTACGTTGCACTTCCAGGGTTAAGTCGAGGTCGGTCTCAAAGTTCTCATAGCCGATGAAGATGGAAATAGGAAGACAAAAACAATGAATGTGGTTTACAAAGAAGTTTTTGCTAAACTTCGGTTGTTAATGTACTCTGGATTTTTAATCATGTCTTGAACATGTATACACAAATTTTTTTTTATCATCCACCACATTTACTCTATTTTATTGTGTTATATTTGTATTATTTACAATACTTTTATAACGATACAAACTTTGATTTACATAATAAAACACTCAAAAAAAAAAAAAAATCATCCCCGCACAAGGTACGTTTAAAAATAATGGTGGGATGATTTATTACAGTAATCGAGCTATATTTTGTCATACAAATAAGATGGTTGACCAAGTGAATAGACGTATACTCTACTTTATTTTGTTATGTGTGTATTATTGTCTCTTCCCTTATAAACTCATAAACGTTTTTTCTTCGTTTGAAACAACAAGATCTTACGAAAATAAATAATCCCCGCACCGGGTGCGGGGGAAAATCTAGTTTTTTCTTAAAAATGTAGTTTTGAAAGAATGGTGGCTAAAACCACGGGCAGATTATTCATCTAATGTATATGTTGATTTTTTTAAGTTAACGATCGATATTTTCATATTTTTCTATTTTATTTGAAATATTAAATATGATTTAAGTTTCATAAGTATTATTTTTCTATAAATTATCTAAAAGAGTAATTGTCTGATATACTCACTTTCTTATACCCAAATTCATATATACCCACTTTTATAAATCACATATACCCATTTTTCATCTATAATTAATTTAAGGTACTAAAATTTATAATCTATGGTTGAAACTTTTTAGGATTGGGGTTTAGTGTTTAATAAGTATTTGAGTTTAAGTTTTTAGGTTTTAGGGGAGTAGGGTTAATATATTTTTTTTTGTTTAGAATTTTAGGGTTCAAGGTTTTAACTTTAAACCCTAGATTCTAAACCTAAAACCCTATAAAATATTATAAAACATTTTAAAATATTATTTTGGATAAAGATTGATATATTTTTTTAATAAACAACAAAAAATGGATATATATAATTAAAAAAGTTGGTATTTGTGATTATGGATATGGGAATGTTGGTAATTCTGAACTTCCCCCTATCTAAAATAGCCATTTTACTAAATATAATATGTTTTACGTGATCGGCGGGTGTGTTTTTAAAGTTTAAGGATGATAAGTGGTATTTAAAACAATTTTTCTTCAAAGTATAGTTTTGAAAGACTGGTGGCTAAAATTGTATTTGTGAAAAAATGCCTCTTAAAAAGTATATTAGTGAGATTTTCCCTAAATAATTTCATATTTTAAATTCTTTCTTTTAAAACAATGGTATAATCACAAATGTACTCAAAGAATAAAATCTCTAATCCGAAAATTTCAAAGATTTTTTTAAAAAATTTTTAGCTAATTAAAATTTTCCAAATTTCCTTCTATATTCATTGAACGTTAAATATTAGTTTACATTTCGTCTAAGTTTACTATGAGAAATAAAAGTGAAATGAATAATAGGTTTACGGTTTAAGGTTTAAGGATGATAATGGTATTTAGAACAATTTTTCTGAAACTCAAAACAAAACAAAAAAAAAAAAGTTTTCTCTGAGTTTCCTAAAATCTTATTTCGAAATACATAAACAATATTTCATAAGTTTTGTTGAAAATTTAAATCATTAGATTATACATGTAGCCTATAAATTCACTTGATTGTTCTTCATCCTCAACTCATTATAGCTAAAGATTAACACCAAATAACAATGTATGCATTCTAAATAGTCTATCTTTGTAATAGTATGCGTTATTTCTTTTTCATAATTTTAGATTGCTTTTGTGTTTCTTATGCATTAACACATAACAAAAATCATGTTTCAAAACAAAACAAAATTAATATTATGGCCCGCACAGTGTGCGGGCAGTGAATCTAGTAATTAATAAAAAAACTCCAAATTTGATGTAAAGATATAAAAATATATTATGATGATCATTTCCTAAAATTCATCATTAATTTCTTTTTTGTAGCTCTAGCATCGATAAGTTTAGTGTTTCTTTTTTTTTGCCTTTGAAATCTAGATTTCCTTCCTAGACAGATCATTTTCTATGTTTACACTTTATCACATACACATAATCACTGGAACCCGCATGGTAAGTAACATAGTTACAAAACTTATTAATCAATACACATACTGATGCAACATCAAAAATTCATACCATTTCCAAGATTCATCAACAAAAGGTCCATGTCAAATCAAGCCAAGATTTCCAAGAAGTTTCTAGAAGACCATTGAATCATGGATATTTCAAGAAGGTGGATTCCTACTTAGTAAACGTTTGAATCTATGTCTTTTGTGTGGATTCACTAAAGACTAGATTTTGATCTTATCACAAAGGCTTTCACACCTTTGAGTGGCGATCTTCGATCCATCTTCAAACCCCCATACCCGAGTTCAAGTGAAAGAGCCAATAGCCAGCACTTCTACTCTCCATCATCATCACTTTCCCTAGACCAGAACTCACTAGAGAGAGCGAAGGCCAGCTAGTTTGTTCCCATCGCTTCCTTTGCCTTGTGTTGTAGGCTCTCCTCCGAGTCTTACACCACATACCATCGTATGAAACCAAACCAACAAAGAATGCATAAGCTTTTCATAGGCAAAGTTAAAAGAGTTTTACTTTATCTAGTAATAATACAAACACAAAAAATAATATACATATTTAAGATTTTTAAAAACTTTATCCAAGGAAAATGGAAAAGAATATTTAAATTACAATTTTCTTTTAAAATATATCATAGTCAATGTTGGGGATGAAAATCCCTCACCATCTGAAGTGGGCCGGTCCGAGGCCCATTTGCTGTTTTGTCTGCTGAAGGACTAACTGAGAGTTGAGCTGGTCAGTCGAGTTGCCAGTCAAAGTGACCTAGACGCAGTCAGAGCTGAAGAGATAAGGATGAGGGAGAGTTTTTAGGAGAGAGGTTGTGGGTGGTTCCTAGAATCACGGGGGATCAGTCGCCCACTCCCGCATATATAAGTCAGAAGATAACGGAGAATGATTCATTCTCTCTTCCACGTTCAACTTTTACACAATTCTCTTAAGCATTCTAGCTGATCAATCACTTGTATTCATTCAGATTTCATCAAGAAAATCCTTTACCTTTTCAGTCATTCTTTGAGTTTCTTATCAGAGATTTAAACCCAAGATCAATCCCCATAAAATCATATAAATATTCTTAGTGTGAATTCCTGCATTTACATTTGGCGCCGACTGTGGGAACATCTTAGATCTCTTTACTCACGAATTCGAAGCATGACGAACAACCACGGAACCAGCGAGCCATCAGCTCCCAGATCCGATCTCCTCAGTTCAGCCGGCAGACACCACGGTGGTTGACCCCCCGGCGACCATCATCCGCCGGAACAACCAGCTACTTGTTCAAGGTCATGCTCCGGCCACTGACCCGACTGAACCACAAGCTTCTGCGCTGAACGATCCTCAGCAGGAGCGCACAGGCCTCCCAGCCAGCGCGATTCCAGCTGCACGGACAAATCTCCATCTCAGCCATCAGGGCTCAGTTCAGGCCGACGCAGGCCGATCTGCACCTTCTGGGCAGGTCACGTCTGACAGCCTTGAACTGCCAGATCGAGAATCAGTCCGATCAGGGACCAGTGGATCCAGTCAGCAGACTGCGAACCCAAATCTGGCCGAAATCTCACTGGTAGCAGGATCCCCACTTCGGGATCCCAACCTTCCAGATCTCTTGCTGACACGTTCACCCAGCCTTCGGCATCACGGGTGAACCCAAACCATCACGAGCCAGTTTGGCACAACCCGATGGTCTGGACAAGGGACATGGACGGACATCAACGTTCACAGTTCGTGCATCCACATCCACCCCAGCAACCGCTGGGAGGACCCAGACCGCGCCCTCCACTTCCTCCTCCGCCTCATCAGCCGCACCCCGCAGTTAGCGGATCAGCTGGTCTGAGTGATATACTCACCACGCTAGCTGATTACGGCCGGAAGCAGGAGGAATTTCAGCGCAAACAGGAAGAGCTTCACCGCGGCCTCGCGAGCCGAATTGAACAGACTGAGCTCGACCTGACCACCCGGATTCTTGAGCTCGCTCGACGAGGCGAGCAGTCGAGTCCGCCGGGGTCTGGGAGGCAACGCCCTCTCATTATGACCGCGGACCGAATCCAGAGCGGTCAGATGCCGCAGACGACCTTGGAGTTTGAGACTCCACCAGGACGGTCCGCTGTCGTCGACCGCACTGAAAACCAGCGAGCGGTAGGCGACCCTCAAACTCCTGAGGTCACCGGTCTAGCAGGGGGAGCGAGCACGCGCAGTCTGCCGTCGCCACCTCCACTACCACCGAACACGACTCGGCCTGCCTGGCTGGGGTCGTCAGCATTCGCCTCAAGCTCTAGCACTCCAGGTGCCGGGCAGCGAGCTGTAACCTTCGAAACAGAGGGGCGTCAGGGTGGTCACCCTGCTCCCAGAACCCTCACTAAAGAAGGGATCAACCAAACGTCCATATCAGAACACGTCCGAGAACTCTTTCGTGATGAGGTCAATCCCACCACCTCCGGTTGACGGGCTCAGTTGAACCATCACCTCGATTTTCACCCAGCTGAAAACCGAGCTGACATGGAGTTTTTCAGACAGAGTATAGCTCAAGTCAATTCCTGGCTGCATCAGGCTACGAGCTCAGCACCGGAAATTGACAGAGTGGTGGAGGAAACCAGATAGACACCATTCACGGAGCGGATCGCGAATCTGCAACTCCGTGACATTGGAAAAGTCAGGCTCCCGTCCTATCTAGGAGTCGGCGACCCAAAAGCTCATGTCCGAGGTTTCCGCCTGGCACTAGCTCGGGCTCACCTCCCACCTCACGAGCAGGACGCGGGTTATTGCCGACTGTTTGCTGAAAATCTGACCGGACCCGCCTTGGAGTGGTTCTCCCGACGCCATGAAGGGTCCATCAACAGTTTCGAGCAGTTGATTACCTCTTTCTTGAAGCAGTACGCCATGTTCATTGAGCACACTGCTTCCGAGGTAGACCTCTGGAAACTAAGCCAAGAGCCAAACGAAAGTTTGCGAGCTTACCTAGCCCGGTTCAAAGAAACGACGGCAAAGATCGCGAACCCAAATCGCGACGTAGCTCTTGCCGCCCTAAAGAACGGGCTCACTTATAACTCCTCATTTCGAAGAGACTTAGCGGTGAATGACTCACCTAGTCTCGAAGACGCTCTCCACCGGGGTATTCGTTTCGCTCAAGCTGAGGAGGATGGCCTAGTCCTGGCTGCCAGACTCGGCAGTCAACCTCCTAGCTCGAGCAACCACAGAAACAATAAACGACCCCATCGGTCATAAGGCGATGGCCAGGGACAAGGGCAGCACAACTATGCTATCACCAGTTCCCAGCAGACTCGCACCAGCAGTTACGACCCCGAGAAATATTGCATTAGGCACCAGCGTTACGGTCACGCCACTGAGGAATGTCGATTCCAAGGAGGGTCCGGTCAGATTTTCAGAATTACGAAAGTTCCACCTCAGTCCACCCCCAGTCAGGAAATAACCTTTACGGAGGAAGAAACTCGGACACTCAGCCAACCTCATGACGACGCACTCGTCGTTCGGCTCGATGTGGGCGGATGTGAGATGTCCCGAATCATGATCGGTACCGGCAGCTCAGTTGATCTCATATTCTACGACGCTCTCAAAAAACTCGACGTCGAGGATTATGAAATCACTGGGGGGCCAGCACCCCTGACGGGTTTTGCCGGAAACACCACCCTATCTATGGGTACCGTCAAACTCGCAGTTATAGCTGAGGGGGAACGGCGGGTGGTCGAGTTCATCATAGTGGACCGCCCAGCTCCCTTCAATGCCATTTTAGGCCGACCTTATCTGTATTCGATGAAAGCCGTCCCCTCGACTTATCACCTCTGTGTGAAATTCCCAACTAGAACCGGCGTAAAAACCGTATGGGGAAGTCAACGGCAGGCTAGGGACTGCTACATGGCCAGCTCATCCCAATAGCAATCACAGAAACGGGACGAGCTCGAGGCAAAGGAGATTTCCAAAGGGAATGACCCAGTAACTCTCGGGCCACGCCTTGACCTCGTGACCCAAGTCTGTATTGACGACGACCACCCAGAGAGGTGCGTCGGTATAGGAATCGAGCTCGACCCAGCCATTAGGGCCGAGCTGGTCGCATTCTTTAAAGAAAATAAATCCACATTCGCGTGGTCCCCGTAAGATATGCCGGGTATTGCGGCCGACGTAACCTCACACGAGTTAAACGTCGACCCTACCTTTTAACCAATTAAGCAAAAGCGGCGAAAGCTTGGCCCCTAAAAGGCCAGGGCCGTGAACGACGAGGTCGATAAACTGCTGAAAATTGGTTCGATCCGAGAGGTGAAGTACCCCGGCTGGCTCGCTAATCCTGTTATAGTTAAAAAGAAAAATGGGAAATGGCGAGTATGTGTGGACTTCACTGACTTGAATAAAGCATGCCCCAAGGACAGCTTCCCGCTGCCTCACATTGACCGGTTGGTCGAGGCCACTGCGGGGCACGAGCTGTTATCCTTTATGGATGCTTTCTCCGGGTACAACCAAATATTAATGAACCCGGAAGACCAAGAGAAAACGGCATTCATCACCGATCGTGGCACGTACTGCTATAAAGTGATGCCGTTCGGACTCTAAAACGTCGGCGCCACTTATCAGCGCCTGGTGAATAAGATGTTCGAAAACCAGTTGGGCAAGTCGATGGAAGTCTACATCTACGATATGCTCGTAAAATCTGCCAAAGAGGAAGATCACGTGGCCCAGCTCCGAGAGTGCTTCGCCATACTTAATCAGTACGGCATGAAGCTAAATCCCACTAAGTGCACTTTTGGAGTGGCTTTCGGTGAGTTCCTCGGCTACTTGGTAACCAAGAGAGGCATCGAAGCCAATACCAAGCAGATAGACGCTTTGAAGGACTTGCCTTCCCCGAAAAACACTCGGGAGGTCCAAAGATTGACCGGTGGAATCGCAACTCTGAATCGATTCATATCCCGGTCAACGGACAAGTGCCTCCCCTTCTATCAGTTGTTGAAAAGCAACAAAAAGTTCCAATGGGACGAAGAGTGTTAGGAAGCTTTCCAACAACTCAAGTCTTACTTGGCCGAGCCCCCCATTCTGGCAAAGCCAGTCGAAGGGGAGCCCCTTTACCTATATGTCGCGGTTTCGGCTGCAGCAGTTAGTGGCGTTCTGGTACGGGAAGAGCAAAACGAGCAACACCCCATCTACTACGTCAGCAAATCTCTGCTAGATGCCAAAACCGGATATCCAGCTATGGAAAAGCTAGCTCTCGCAGTGGTAACGGCAGCTAGAAAGCTACGCCCGTACTTTCAGTCTCACCTTATAGTGGTGATGACGTCGCACCCACTGCGAACATTCCTTCATAGCCCAAGCCAGTCAGGTCGCTTGGTGAAATGAGCCATCGAGCTCAGCGAGTACGACATCGAGTACCGCACCAAGACATGCGCTAAGTCGCTGGTCCTGGCTGATTTCATGGTCGAGCTGGCTACCGCACCCGTAGACATCGAGAACTTACCCAGGCGGTGGACACTCAATGTCGATGGCGCATCCTCGAAACATGGATCCGGAGTAGGAATTCGACTATGCTCACCCACCGGTGAACTTCTCGAGCAATCATTCCGCCTCGGTTTCCACGCATCTAACAACGAGGCTGAGTACGAAGCCATGGCCGCCGGCCTGAGGCTCGCTTTAGGAATCGGAGTGCGTGAAATCATCGCGCTCACCGACTCCCAGCTCGTTGCATCACAGGTAGATGGAGCATTAGATGCCAAGGAAGAGTGCATGGACGCTTACGTCAAGCTCATATGCTCGCTGGCCGATCAGTTCGACAAGTTCGAACTGGAGCACATTCCCCGTAGTGAGATTGCTTCAGCTGACGCTCTTGGCGCCCTTGCCTCTACTACGGACCCACTGGTTCGAAGGGTCATCCCAGTGGAAGGCATAGATAGGCCGAGCATTGACCTCGCGTTAAAATCACTCGTCATCAATGACATTAGCGTCCCACCTCCCGCTATTCAGCTATCTCCTGAGGCCGATGACGTGGAAGGTGAGGGCAACGACGATGATGATGATGACGATTCGTCCGATAACTCGGAGGGTGAGGATGATAAGCCAGACAGGAGCATACCTATCCTCCGATACATCCAGCACGGTGAAGCACCAGGTGACAGGTGGCAGATCCGAAAGCTCAAAACCAGGAGCGTGAAATTTTGCGTTATGAACGGCGAGCTGAAGTGTGCACACCTTACCTGAAGTGTGCACACGGGGAGCAGGCCACGAGCTTGATGCAACGAACTCATGATGGTTCCTGCGGGAGCCACTCAGGAGGACGGGCCCTAGCTTACCGAATTAAACGACAAGGCTATTTCTGGCCAACCATGGTGGCAGACTGCGAGAAATACTCGCGGAAATGCAACAAGTGTTAGAGGCATGCCCCGATAATCCATCAGCCAACTGAGGAGTTATCCTCGGTGACCGCCCCCTACCCGTTTATGAGGTGGTCGATGGATATCGTTGGACCCCTAGTACCCTCTGGGGGACGCAAAAAAGTCCGTTTCCTTCTGGTCCTAACTGATTACTTCACTAAATGGATCGAAGCGGATGCGTTCCAAAAGGTGACAGCTAACCAGGTGCAAAATTTTGTATGGAAACACATAGTTTGTCACCACGGACTCCCCTACGAAATCGTAACCGATAACGAGTCACAATTCATCTCAAAGCAATTTGAGGGATTCTGCGCCCAATGGGGAATCCGGTTGACCAAGTCCACACCCCGGTACCCTCAAGGTAATGGGCAGGTTGAGTCCGCCAACAAAACAATCCTCAGCAACCTCAAAAAACGCTTAAATGCCAAAAAAGGGGTATGGTATGACGAACTTCCTGGAGTCCTGTGGGCCTGCCGTACCACTCCCAGGTCGAGAATTTGCTGAAGCATGTCCAGGTTAGCCACTACCTCCTGAGCCTTTGTGTTCCACTCAGCTTCTTTCTCCTTCTTGGCGAAGAAGGCGTTCACCATGGCTAGAGCTCCCCTAAAGTTGGAGGCCACCTCACGTCTCCCGCTCCGCACCGCGCGCCTCATCTCCTTTTCATGGTCGGCAGCCAGCTTCTTGTTCACTTCTGCAGCCCGAGCGAGCTGATCTTCGGACACACTGTACAGCTTCCGGAGGTGAGCCAGCTCGCCTTCAGCCTCGGCCAATTTCCGCTGAGTTTCCGAGTGAGAGATCTCCAGCTGAGCAGCTGTCTCTTTCAGCGCATCATACTCCGCAGCCATCTGAGCGTTTGCAGTCTCAGCCTCTTGGTAGCGCTTGAGCTGAGCTGTCAGCTCTCCTACGACCTTCTTCGTGTTGTCAAGCTCTTGTCGGTTAACTCCTTTTGCCAGGTTAGCATTAAGGAGAGCAACCAGGTGATTATTCGCAGCCATAGACTACTCCACCAGATCAACAAAGAAAACGAGCAAGTGAGTGAATCCTATAATCAGTGGGTAAGATCAGAAGTACTCAAATATGATTACGACTCACCTCGCCCTGAGCTTTGGCCATTGCAACGAAGGCATCTTTGTGAGCCATAGATCAGAGAGGTGGGAGCTGGCAGCCGACGTCCTTGAAATGAAGGACTAGCTGAGCCATTCCTTCCGGATCCTTGATCACCGGAGCATTCTTCTTATGGTCATACGACCAGTGGAAGGCTTTCGACTCTGAGCTAGTGGCCGAACCTTTCTTGGCAGCCGAATCACCCGCTGGTTCAACCCGAGGCTTCTTAACAGAGGTACTTGGGCGAGCAGACTCATCAGCTGATCCACCTGATCGGCGAGGAGATGCAGGGGGAGATCGCTTCCTAGGGGAAGCCGCAGCGGGCTCAGGCTTGTCAGTGCTCTGGGGAGGTTCACCAAGTATGCGAAGCAGGGCAGCGTTCAGCTCGCCAGATTTCACGACATCAGCATCAGGTTTTGTGGCAGCGCGACGGAAGCTTGCTCTCTTAACCATTTCTTCCTTAATTTTCATGTCACTCTTCGACTCAGCGGGGATTGGAGGTGGAACAGTTGAGGTAGACTCAGAGTCACCGGTAAAATCTGCAACAACTGATGAATACGATTGAAGTATCAGAGTCAAGGTGAGGAAGTAAGTGGAAAGTGGTATAGTCAGTTGAGATTACCAAGAGCAGAGATTAGTCGAGGTGCGGGGCAGCGAAACTCCGCGACAGCACGCACCCGGAGGGAGAGAGCACTACGAACTCGATCGGCGTCGAAAGTGGCCCAGTCAGATCTTCCGGATCTGAGCAGATTGCGGAGCGTGTGAACAGAGTTATCAGGTTTCGATCTCTCAAGTTTAGCTGCAAGAAGAAACAGGCGAGTTAGTAAAAACCTTGTCAAATGAAGAAATTCAAACCTAGGTGGAATGCATTGCCCAGTTTTCTACCGAGAGTCCTGCTCCAACTGGTGAGCACTCTGGCCCCCTCGCTGATCGAAGCGGGAGAGATTTTGACAAAGAAGTAGCTGGATGTCCAGTTAGCGTCCTTCTTCAGACCTTCGATAATTGACAGCTGAGGACGAGGAGAGGCGTAGAAGATGCCTGAACTGTTGCTGGTCGATTTCACATCTATGAATCGGAATAGGTCAGGAACATGCAAGTTGAAACCCTCTTCAAGGCAGAGAGTGTGGATCCCAACCACTGCACGAACAAACTTAGGGATCATCTGAGGCAGGGCGATGCCTAGAAAGCTCGCGGTGTTGAAGAGGAATGCTGGGAGTGGGAAGGAGAGAGCGTAGTCTGAAAAAAGGATTGTGTGAGCGCAGAAGTAACCATCTCTGACCGATTCGGCGTTTTCACCTTCCCGGGGCAGAGCAGTTTCGACTTCGTCCGGAAATCGATAGATCCGCCGTATCTCAGCCAGCTCGTGCTCCGATAACGAGGTAGCTTCGGGGATGTCATCTTCGATGACAATTGGTTGCTTGCCGGCATTTCGAGTTGCCATGACGGATCAGTTTCGAATTGGAGAAGGGTGAAGAGAAGAGGAGAGAGGTGAAACGCTAACAGAGAATAGAAGAGAGGAAGGAGATTTCGTTGCTTTTGAGGCGGAGAAAGCTAGGAGAGAGCAAGGTAATAAATACGATAAAGTAAAAGGAGAGGGTGAGAAAAATCATTACCTTGGGAAGAGGAGGCGGCAGGTGCGTGATTGGCGTTAAGGAAGGTGAATCTCTTTTAAAGCAATCATAAAGGAAGTGAGATGGTGCAGTTAAGATTTCCCGAGATTCAGCTAACAGAGTTCAAACACATAAAGGTGAAAGATTCGATGTATCAGATGACTGAATGGATAAGGACGAGCTGAGTATTTGCACATCAACCCCTCTAAGTTCTTTCATCCACTTAGAGGGCTGGGGGACAATTGTTGGGGACGAAAATCCATCACCATCTGAAGTGGGCCGGTCGGAGGCCCATTTGCTGTTTTGTCTGCTGAAGGACTAACTGAGAGTTGAGCTGGTCAGTCGAGTTGCCAGTAAAAGTGACCCAGACGCAGTCAGAGCTGAAGAGATAAGGATGAGGAAGAGTTTTTAGGAGAGAGGTTGTGGGTGGTTCCTAGAATCACGGGGGATCAGTCGCCCACTCCCGTATATATAAGTCAAAAGATAACGGAGAATGATTCATTCTCTCTTCCTCGTTCAACTTTTACACAATTCTCTTAAGCATTCTAGCTGATCAATCACTTGTATTCATTCAGATTTCATCAATAAAATCCTTTACCTTTTCAGTCATTCTTTGAGTTTCTTATCAGATATTTAAACCCAAGATCAATCCCCATAAAATCATATAAATATTCTTAGTGTGAATTCCTGCATTTACAGTCAAGAAGTTTTCTCTCCTTTAAAATATTTAACGTGGTTTTAACTATGGTTTATTTTAAACTATATTTATACCTGAGTCCATTCCTCAAAATTAACAAAAATTCTTAACGTGATACTCAGTTAATTTTCTTTTTTGGTTAGTACGAGAATAGATAATTGTAATCTAACATTAAGGTATTACTATTTTTTTTTTTTAATTTTTCATTTCCATTTTTAAGTTTTTTTACTTTACGGTTTTTTCAAAAGGTACATAAATTATTTTATGATCAAACATTAAAGTTAATTTCATTTTTTATATTTTATGATTTCCTTTTTATGTAGGTTTTTTAGATGTTTCATTTTTAACAAACACATGTTTAATGTTTTTGTTTTGAAATACGTTTTTATATAAAAAAAGTTGTGATTATTTTTAAAACACTTCTTTTGTGTGATTTTCTTTAATTTGTAAAGTATGCTAATTTTTCCGCCGTATAATTTTTTCTTAAAAACATTTAAAACAATTATTTCATGAAGAAAAAATATATTCTTAATATTCAAATTTTTAATTTTTGTGATTATTTTTAAATAATATATTTTTTTAATTTCCTTAATTAGTAAAGCAGGCCATTTTTTGCTGTTGTAGACTTTATGTGTGATTTCCTTAATTCGTAAAGTATTCCATTTTTTAATGATAACAATAACCAAATTTGAGTGTAATTGCATATCATACTTTTTAGGGTTTCATTCTTCCGATAAGACTGCTTTCCAGTTAAATATTTTTTTGAAAATCATCAAAGACTAAACCTAAAATCAAAATGTTTCTCTCCTTTTAAAATTACATAATGTGGTTTGATTTTTTATGGTTTGTGTTAAACTATATTTATAGGTGAATAAATTCCTCAAAATTAAGAAACATTTTTAATGTGATATTTAGTTAATTTTCTTTTTGGTTAGTATAAAAATGTAATTTATACTCTAACATTAAGGTATTAATATCTTTTTTGTAATTTGGGTGTGATTTCCTTAATTTGTAAATCATTCTATTTTTTATTTTGCTGTAGACTTTTTTTTTTTACTTGAAATTATCATTTTACTTAATTTCTTTTGACTATTTTATCATTAGCCATACGAGTGTGTCTTTCAAAATAATTTGGTTTTCAATCAAATAGACAATACTTTAGCAAAATACTGATGTTAGTAATTATACCGTAGTCGAACTATCAATCATTTTTAAGTACTTTAACTAGACTTAAGGAACATGCCCTTATTCGTTTGGCAGTCCTTCTTTATGTGTCCAACTTCCTTACAAAAGAAACAATTTTCTAAAACCTTAGCTTGCTTCTTTTATGATGGACCTTTAGCTACATCACTCTTAAGAACCTTAATTTTCCTTATTGTGCCCTAAGCCCGAGAGGTTTCAACCATATGATTACTTTTAGTCCTTTATTGTTTCATCACTTCTTCCTCTTGTCACACAACCATTCTCCTTATGTGTGTTACTGCTGAATTTCAGATAACTGACTATTGCGGAAAAAAATTGAAAACCAATATATGAGCAGTTTTACCGAAAGTTCATCCTTGAGTGTCTTGAACTTTGAAACAATTTCAAAATGTACTCCTTATTTTTCCTTTTGCTAATCTGCCTTATCATACTAAAGCAATGAAAAAATATGTTTGTTCCACCTTATTGTTTCTTATAAAACACAATAAACTCCTTAGCAAGGAATTGTTTTAGAACATTGATCTCCTTAACACCTCTGAAGGTTTCTGGAATGGTGCCCATAATCAGGGCCGGCTTTGTGGGGTTGCGAGCAGTGCAAAAGCACAGGGCCCCACTCACATATATCAAATTTTTTTTGCATTCTAGGGCCCTTTTTTCAAAATAATTATGTATGTGAGGGTCCAAAATTTTCAAATTTATCAAATAGGACCCTATATTATTTTTATTTTTATAT
Organism: Odontarrhena argentea; assembly: GCA_900406245.1. NCBI lineage: Eukaryota > Viridiplantae > Streptophyta > Magnoliopsida > Brassicales > Brassicaceae > Odontarrhena > Odontarrhena argentea. The sequence continues at coordinate 3,235 of OVAF01001515.1, read as the reverse complement.
TTAGCACAGGGCCCAAACTTTTTTTGAGCCGGGCCTGCCCATAATGATCATTAGATCAATGCGATCGAAACAATCTTTCCATCTCGAGAATTTCCTTAAACTTAACAATGTAAAAGTCCGTAGGAGAAGACAATTAGTCAATCCTCATGCAAGATCAAGATCCAAACAACTTAAAACTTAACATAAAGTTTCAAATACTATAGCAAACTCACTAGAATAGAGATAATTATTCTTTATTTGTAACTCATTACTTAACCGAATAAAATCAATAATAAATTATTAACAACTGTACAACCCATCTTAAGATACCTAGGCAACATTAACATCAAGTCTTTGGACAATAATATTAACTGCCAACGATACTCTTGTTGTAATAATCAAACACTGACAATAAAGCCTGACAAACGGTAAACCTTTCTTTGGACCGATTTATCATTCTCATGGTTTATTCCAAATAATCATCACGAGATTATTATCACAGGTATGTATATAATTCGGTCAAATATAAACCTACCTTTGGGTCAATTTAATATTTGCATGAATAAATATACATATAACATTTAATATTATTCATGAAAAAATATCCACAAGAATGGTTACTTTGACAACATCATGCATCAGTAAATCCACTTCAAATACTAAACTTACACAATCAAATTATTTATTAATTTTTACCTTAATTTCATTCTTGCTAAAACGTATATTACCAAGTCTAGGGCCTCCATATTTAAGAATGTTACCATAACAGAATGGTTAATTTTGGGACAGTGGAAGCTGCCTCTGGCCAACATCAATATGTTTTCCTTATGGCTGAAATGGATACATGGGCCTGCATAGCCCAATCATCTTTATTTTTCTCCCCTTTACTGAAAGAAAAATTAATTGATTGGGCTCAAGCCCACCTAAATTCCTTCTCGTAATCACCTTCACCTTCCTTACGACGGGTCTGAAAACTCTAGTCCGATAGCATAGCCACACAATGACTACGCACAAAACTGATAATCTTCTAGCGTTTCGAAAAATAATACTAGAGTTCCGAAAAATTGAAACCATATGAGCATAAACCATAAATCTTTATTCCATCAAAGTTATACTGAATCTAATCACTGAAATGGCTCAAAAATATACTGAAAAATATTTTCAGAAACTTATTATGAGCAATTTACTTAGATTCTAACTTTTCACAAATCCAGAAAAACTAGATCTAATCATTTATAAACTTCAGATCAAGTTCCAAAACTTAAACCACATATTCCATAATACTTATTCTAAACATAAACCCTATGGAAAATCAAATTCAACAATCTGAAAATTTCCCTGATAATTAAGTATGAATTTAATATGATAAACATGATTATCAAACAGAAGCTGAACCTGGTGCTCTGATACCAATTGTTAAATATTTATGATTTCCCTAATCATAAACTCATGCCAGTTTTTTGAATAATATAAACATAAGCGGAAGCGTATTTGATGAATCCATGCTTAGGTGTGAGTTCGGATTATGAAAAGCCTAAGCTTTCGGTTTGGTTATGGCTCTTCCATGACGAACCCAGAATAGCTGTAGGTCTCTGTTGATGGGATGCACTAGATTTCTAATTTCTAATTAAGGTTGTAATGGGAACCATAAACCCTCTATTATATAGAGAATAATTTATAATTTGGTCCATTATCAAATTATAAATTACTAAACGTATCCACACATAAAATTTTCATAACACTTATGCCTATAGTCTTTTAATTTCTTCCAAAGTGACCACTTAAGATTTGACTAATTATATAATGACCCTAACACATTAATTAAAACATATATGACCCCAAAATAAATCTTACAATAACTAGTCTTGAATTATTCATTGATCCCTGTGTTCGACACCCATACTACCTCGATTAATTTCGGTGTGCTAGTTGAATATAAATTATATTAGGTACCCCGTGCATACAAACATTGTTATCAGATCTGAAACATTAACTGTGAATCTATGATCCCCGGAGAATCTAATTGATGCCTAGATTCACGCTTAAAGTTTGTTCATGGACGTGTACGTGAGTTTGGATTGTTGTTTCAATATTTATGAGCATCTTGGATCGTGTGCATTGCTTTCATTACCTTATCTAGGGATGTTAAAACGGGTGGGCCCGGCCCGTTTAAACCCGAGCCCATTTGGACCCGACCTGTTTAACACATATCCATTGAAACCCGTTTATGCAAAAGCCCGTTTATAACCAAATCCGTATAGACCCGTGAGATATTTTGTAATCCGTTCAACCCGTGTATATTAAGTTTATTAACACACCAAAAAATGTCTGAAAAAGTGAATGCTTTCTCTCTCTACCGTCTCTCTATTTCTTCATCTTCTTTGTCAGTACTTCATGCAATTCCTTTGGAAACAATTATTTAGGACTCTGGAATAACAAAAGGTGATTATAGATTGCTCTTAGTCTTGATTTGGTTTTTATTTTTAAATCGTTTTTGAGAAAAAAAACAAAAATAAAAATTGGGAGTTGGGTTTTATCTTCAAATCGGAATCCATGGCAGAGAAGGAGGAACAACAAATTTGAAATCATCGATGGGAGCTTCATGGGCCAACAATTTCACTTCCTCCACGACAATTTTGGGGATTATTTTTAAGAATTTTGTTTTTTTGTTTTTTTTTTTTGCTGAGACATAGGTTGAGTGACTAGAAACAAACAGAATGAGCAAAAAAATTTTTAACGGGTAACCCGTATTACTCGTGGTTTAACCCGTTTATCAAACGTTTTTTAACGGGAATTCGGCCAAAAAAAACCTGTACTTTGCAAAACTTGCCAAAAAAAGCCTGAACTTTAGAATGGCCGAATAAAACCTGAACTTTGTATTGACTTATCAAAATAATCACAAACTTTGCGTTGACTTACCAATATAGACCTCCGTTAAAATTTTCTGTTAACTAGTTAACCGCCGTTAACGACAACCGTTAGTTACAAAACGACGTCGTTTTGAGCTACATGAATTCGGCCAAAAAAAGCCTGAACTTTGCCTAACTTGCCGAAAAAAGCCTGAACTTTACCAAACTTGCCAAAAAAAACCTGAACTTTTTGGATTGTACTAAACTTTAATTTGTGGCCCCAAATTAGCATACACTGTGATGGATTTCAAATGGTGTATGGTTTCGAGATTACTTGAAATCGATTTGGTGTTTTTTGTATAATATACAACATGATGGGTTTCAAATGGTGTATGGTTTCGAGATTA
>OVAF01001514.1:0-21090 GCA_900406245.1 Odontarrhena argentea | reverse complement strand
GGTCAGCCAGTTGTGGCCCAATCGATATTAAAAGTGTGGTTGAAAAAAAAAAAAAAAAAAAAACTCATTAAAATATAGCTGACGGAACTGCTCTTAGACTCTCAGGCTTTGGCCCAAAAACTTAATCGAAAATTGGCTTGCGGAGAATTCATGTGAGACGACCTACTCACCCACGGATACGTTGGGTTAGACTTGGACAAAAATGACTAATCTAGAATAAATAACTATTTATATGTTTCCTCAAAATCTCAGCATGATTAATCATACATCATCTAAATTTTTTTGTTCGTTATAAATTTCAGATTTCTTGCTGTAGAATATCTCTATTATCAAGCGACTTGCTTACCCATAGATTTGTAGAGTTAGACTTGGACATAGTGACTATTCTAGAAGAAAATAACTATTTACGTGTTTACTCAAAATCTCGATATAATTTATCATGTATAATCTATTGGAACCTTTTGTTTGTTATAAATATCAGATTTCTCTTGTACTATGAGTATACATATGTTTAAAGTAGGAGGGAATGAAGAGTGAGACTAAAGAGTTTGGGCCAACCTCGTCGATGCACGAAGCCCAAAAAACTCTATACTAAATCTAAGGTCGAGATTAAACCAACAAATTCGGCTTCATGAACAGAATCAACACACACACCGATGAAAGTATTCAGGAGTAGAAGTAAACTTTCTTTGAAGTAAACTTTCTTTGAAGTAGCAATAAAAAAAGACTTTCTTTTGTAACACACTGTTAATTACGAAATTAGAGTGAAAATCCAATAAAATAATGTATAATTATCCACTTGAACAAGAAAGCCACCAGTGAGAAAAAGCCACCTCCATTGAAATAAAAAAAGAAGAGACCCAAAAAAAAGCCATCTCACGAGTCAGGTGCAGCGACTCAGCTGTTGATTTACCAAAATACCCCTAGCACTAATTAAACACGTATCCCCAAGATGGATCTGATGACGAGTCTGCCGCAGCTACAGGTTCACGGCTCGTTCTTCAAAGTCTCCTCACTCTCTCTTCCTCGCGGTTTCTTCTTTTCTCCTCATCGAAGACTCGGAAGTAGAAGAAGCTACTCTCGCTCTCGCTTAAGACGGAGTGGTTTCTCGGCGATGCCTTGTTCTTCGTCTGAGACTCTTACGGCTTCTCGCGTCGGTTTTGGCGGAGGAGGAGGTGGTGGTGTTGCTGCTGGAGCTGATAATGCTTCTGTAGCGAATTTCAAGCTTAACGAATCGACTTTCCTTGCTTCTCTCATGCCTAAGAAAGAAATTCGTGCCGATCGCTTCGTCGAGGATCATCCTGAGTACGACGGTCGTGGCGTTGTTATCGCTATCTTTGGTACTTCTTCTAGTTCTCGTTTATTGTTAATCGTCTGGTTCTTTTACGGAGATAATTTGGATGAGGCTTGTGTTAGTTTGATTAGATACTGGTTTGTTTTTGTTACTCTGCAAGTGAATTTCTGAATACCAAATGAAATTTTTGCATTTGTAGATTCTGGTTTTGATCCTTCTGCTGCTGGCTTGCATGTAACTTCTGATGGAAAACCCAAGGTTCTCGACGTCATTGACTGGTATAGTTGTGATTTTACTTGAATTTTATGCTTCTGGTGTTGTTTGTTCATTCCATTGACTGTGTCTTATGGTATCCTTTTGTACCATTTAGCACTGGAAGTGGGGATATAGATACTTCCACAGTGGTGAAAGCCAATGAAGATGGTCAGATTCGTGGGGCATCAGGTTGGTGATTTGTACTTGCTACTATTGGCCTGACCATATTATAGCTAGGATACATATTAATCATTTCACATTCCACTAACTTCGTTTGTTTAAATAAAATACAGGGGCACCTTTGGTTGTAAATTCTTCATGGAAAAACCCCACTGGAGAGTGGCGTGTTGGTTGCAAGTTGGTTTACCAGCTATTTACAGATGACTTAACTTCTCGTGTGAAGGTAGCGATTAGAGTTGTGATTCTTTTGGGCTGCTGGATTAATTTCATCTACTCTTTAAAATCTTACATTAAATTTTACATATCTGGTCTGCAATCTGAATTTTCTTAAGACTTGTATCTGTTTTATCGTCACACAGAAAGAGAGAAGGAAAATCTGGGATGAAAAGAATCAGGAAGAAATTGCAAAGGCTGTAAAGAATCTGTATGATTTCAATCAGGTGCTACAGAGATGCTTAATATGGTTTGCTGTATTGTGGATTTTGTGAGTTAGATAGTGCTATTCAGTTTTATTGTAACCTCATCTTTCATTCTTGCCTCCAGAAGCACACCAAGGTGGAAGATGCGAAATTGAAGAAGACCCGAGAAGACCTCCAAAGCAGAGTTGATTTTCTGAAAAAACAAGCTGATGTAAGTTTACAGACTGTCCTTAAGTATATTTATATCGGCATACTTGTTAGCTGTTATTTTTCAATCTGTGCTGTAAATGTTTTTTTCTGTAGAAATATGAAGACAAAGGGCCTGTTATTGATGCTGTTGTGTGGCATGATGGAGAAGTGTGGAGGGTTGCACTTGATACGCAGAGTCTGGAAGGGGATCCAGATAGTGGGAAACTTGCAGACTTCTCGCCCCTTACTAACTACCGGCAAGTCTTTCTTTAAAGACCTATCTCTTATGAAAGTTCAGGAAATTTTCACGTAGGACCATGATTGTTAACCATTATTTTTATTATCGCAATCTAATATGTACTCTAGAATTGAGCGGAAGTACGGAGTGTTTAGCCGATTAGATGCATGCTCCTTTGTTGCAAATGTGTATGATGAGGGAAGGGTTCTTAGCATTGTAACTGATAGTTCTCCACATGGCACTCATGTTGCTGGAATTGCTACTGCACACCACCCTGAGGTGCCGACACATCTATATGAGTAATTTGTATTGATAAGTAACTGCAGTCAATTAACTCCCCTTCTATGTATATGTTAGGAACCCTTGTTAAATGGTGTAGCACCTGGTGCACAGATAATATCTTGCAAAATTGGAGACTCACGTTTAGGTTCAATGGAGACCGGAACCGGCTTGTCACGTGCATTGATAGCTTGCCTAGAGGTGATAATTCATATAACTGAAAATGATTTACTATTAGCCGAAAAAATCGTTTGTAACTTCCTAACATCACATCCTTTGAAGTGTGAACGAAACAAGTCATATTTTATTTCTTGAACAAATTTGCAACATCAGCATGTATGAAGAATTACATATATGTGCGAACTGTTACATGTAACTGGTTTGCATTACACAGGTCAATACATTCACTGCTTTTCTGTATAAGCTGACTTCTTATTATATTACAGCATAACTGTGATCTTGTCAACATGAGCTATGGAGAGCCAGCATTGCTTCCAGACTATGGGCGCTTTGTTGATCTTGTTACTGAAGTATAATCCAAACCCTTATCTTTATTTGGCAGCACTTATTACCTAGAGTTTCTGTGCTTTCAATCCTACATTTGTTGAACATTTTGCTATGTTAATAGGCTGTGAACAAGAAACGCTTAATCTTTGTAAGTAGTGCTGGCAACAGTGGTCCAGCATTGACAACAGTTGGTGCACCAGGGGGAACAACTTCCAGTATCATTGGTGTTGGTGCATATGTTTCTCCTGCAATGGCAGCTGGTGCCCACTCAGTGGTGGAACCTCCCGGAGAGGGGCTCGAGTACACTTGGTATTTTCTTCCTTTCTTTCGATACATTATATTGTTAGTTATAGCTAGCATAAATTACGTATTATTACATTGTAGGTCAAGCCGGGGGCCAACCTCTGATGGAGATCTTGGTGTCTGCATAAGTGCACCTGGTGGGGCTGTTGCTCCTGTTCCCACATGGACGCTTCAAAGACGCATGCTCATGAATGGAACATCAATGGCATCTCCTTCTGCCTGTGGAGCAATTGCATTACTTCTAAGTGCTATGAAGGTCTTCCGTATTATTTGTTTTCCTTTTGGCCTATCCTTTTCTTTTCAACACATTTTTCCTGTGCTAACCCTCTTTCATGCTTCTGCAGGCTGAGGGCATCCCAGTGAGCCCGTACAGTGTGAGAAGGGCCCTTGAGAATACATCTCTCCCTGTGGGTGATTTACCTGAAGATAAACTAACTACTGGACAGGGGCTTATGCAAGTTGATAAGTAAGGTTCTATACTGTATATATTTTGACACCATATTTTAAAATACTAGTTCTGATTTCTTTTGTTTTGACAGGGCATATGAATACTTGAAACAGTTTCAGGACTGTCCATGCGTATGTTATCAGATAAAGGTCATTCTCTCCGGAAAAACGAGTATGTAAACAAAGAATTTGAATAATTTCTTAAGACCTCAAGCTAGTAGCTAATTGAAAGTTTGCTGAAATCTACCCCACTTTCTCATTAGAGTTAATTATAAGCATGCCAACTGAAACTGTTAATTTGCATAATATGTTCTGAGAACGCATCTTAGTGAGAATGTCTGTGTAGCAACTAATATAAAGGCTTTTGTGCCTTTTCTTGGGGGAAGTTTCCTCAAGATTTATATTCTTCCAAAAAACATGTACCCTTGTGTTTATGGAAAGTTATGAATTCTATACGCAGCTCCAACATCACGGGGCATATACCTGCGGGACGCTACTTCCTGCAGACAATCTACTGAGGTAAGCTGTTGCTATATCACAGGAATATGTTCACGCAGGAGAATGCATAGTAATCTGCTCCATTTTGAAATAAGGATATTTTTTACTTACAGTGGACGGTACAAGTTGAGCCGAAGTTCCATGAAGGCGCAAGTAATTTAAAGGAACTTGTCCCTTTTGAGGAATGTCTTGAGTTGCACTCCACAGATGAAGGAGTTATACGGGTTCCTGACTATCTCCTTCTCACTCATAATGGGCGTAGCTTCAAGTTAGTGTTTTCTTATCCTGTATCTTAGGTTACTTTTTTCCGTACCATAATATCTTTGTAATAACATTGTTCTTCTTTTTCAGCGTTGTTGTGGACCCTACAAATCTTGGGGATGGTGTGCATTACTTTGAAGTTTATGGGATTGATTGCAAAGCGCCACAGCGCGGTCCTCTTTTTAGAATCCCAGTAACAATAATAATTCCCACAACTGTGGCAAATCAACCACCAGTTATTTCGTTTCAACAAATGTCTTTCATGTCAGGTTAGTATTTGCAGACTTTGCAATGTGTCATTTATGAAATAAACAAGTCTTCTGAAATGGCAGCCACTTTCAAGTTTTTTTTTTTTTTTTTTTTTAATCAATAATTCTAACTGTAGGCCACATTGAACGGAGATTTATGGAGGTACCACTTGGGGCAACATGGGCTGAGGCTACGATACGAACTTCAGGGTTTGATACTTCACGAAGGTTTTATATTGATACGCTTCAGGTAGGACACAATTAAGGATAATTGATTTTTTTTTTTAATTAACGCCGTTGGTTTTAATCTTTATATAATTTGCAGCTCTGCCCATTGCAAAGGCCTATCAAGTGGGAGAGCGCACCAACTTTCACATCTCCGTCTGCTAAAAGTTTTGCGTTTCCTGTGTTTAGTGGTCAAACGATGGAACTAGCTATTGCTCAATTCTGGTCCAGTGGCCTTGGAAGTCGTGAACCAACTATCGTTGACTTTGAGGTATACATGTGTATGTGTGTGTGTGTGTGCGTGTTTATAAGGAAAGTAAAGTGCTTGTGTTTTGTATTGTCTTGTGTCTTCCTGTGTCAGGTAATGGACTATAAGTTATAATCTTAGATGTTTTGTCCAAATTTTTTTCCCAAACTTTCTGCAATTTCGTTCCCTTACCAATTTTAGCCTCCCTTTAATCAGATGTTAGGTCTTTGGTTTAGCAATAATATCCCCTGTCTGTGCAATCCCGTTTAGGAATGGTTTCAGAAATAAATATCGGGTGAATGTATATAAAAAGGTGTTCTGGATTAGTCTTCACGTTGTCACACTAATGCTATGAACGAAGTTCTATGTTCAGTTCCCTCACGCGTGCTAAGTGCTAACTATATTGAATACATTTTGATGTGTTAGAACTGAAACTGATGCAACTTATATGTGGTATTTAGATTGCATTCCACGGAATTGGTGTCAGTAAAGAAGAATTGATACTTGATGGAAGTGAAGCACCAGTAAAAGTTGAAGCTGAAGCACTATTGGCATCTGAAAAGCTCGTTCCCGTAGCTGTTCTGAATAAGGTACATTGTACTTAAATACGGTACCTTCTCCCATTTCCGTAACTGTTTAACGAATTGCTTATGAACCGTGTTTTGCTGTAACTGCAGATACGGATTCCATGTCAACCTGTTGATTCACAACTCAAAACCCTATCAACTAGCCGTGATAGACTACTGTCGGGCAAACAGATACTAGCGTTGACATTAACGTGGGTTATGTTTCTACTTTCTTCCTGTTGTTGCTTGCCTATCTCTTTATCAATTTTCATATAGCAGATCTCATCCGTTTGATTCTGCAGGTACAAGTTTAAATTAGAAGACGCAGCTGAAGTGAAACCGTATATACCATTATTGAACAATCGCATATATGACACTAAATTTGAGTCCCAGTTTTATATGGTCTCTGATGCAAACAAGGTACTCTTCGAATTGCCACCTATAAGGCAGATACATTTAAGCTTGTAAATTCTCATGGTATTGTCAGCTAAAAACCTGATACATTTACAAAAGTTTATAATTCCATAGTTCAGTTATGTACTGTGCAGACGCTTTTTCTGCTATCTTGTCTAGCGAATTGGTTATTTTATACTTTTTTTTTCTGGCCTTAATATGTCGTCCTTATATACTTTCAGCGTGTATATGCAATGGGTGACGTTTATCCGGAGTCTTCTAAACTTCCCAAAGGAGAATATAAACTTCAGCTGTACCTGAGGTTTGCGCTACACCTTTGATGGTTACAGTATGTTTAAAATATGAAGAGTAGAGTTTGTTTATACTAATCTCCAGGCAGAACCATTCTTCTTAACGCGACTGGTTACAGTTCCTGTAAATGATTATTATTTTCATGGTTGCCAAATTTGTTTCACAGTGCATATTTACGTATTTAGGATTCTATTCTAAAAGCTAATTGCTTTCGCCAGGCATGAAAATGTGCAGCTGCTGGAAAAGTTGAAGCAGCTCACCGTGTTTATTGAAAAAAATATGGGGGTAAGATTGTGAATTACGTTGTACTTTATTTTGAGAAGCTAGATGTAATATTTTTTGGTTAAAGAAAGAATTACGAATCAAAGTTGGAGTTAAATCTTTGCACGTTTTCGGGTCAATATTTGTCTCTTCTTTTTGCAACCTTTGAATTCTTGTAGAGCTGATTTTTCCATCTTTTTGCTGGTAATATAGGAGATTCGTCTGAACTTCCATTCTGAACCAGATGGTCCAGTCACAGGAAATGGTGCCTTTAAGTCCTCCGTATTAATGCCAGGGTAATCTTTTGGCTCACTTACAAGTTTAAAGTTCTGTGATTGCTGCGCTATTCTTTGAACGCTTTTCTCACCTCGTTTATAACCCTGCAGGGTGAAGGAAGCGTTTTATCTGGGCCCACCGACAAAGGATAAACTACCCAAGGTATAGGAGATTGTTGACAAGTATAGTTAATTCTCTGCTGCATATCTCTCTCAAATGCACAATTTCAAAATTTATTTGCAGAACACTCCCCAAGGATCTGCGTTGGTGGGAGAAATCTCATATGGGAAATTGTCATTTGATGAAAAAGAAGGGAAGACTCCAAAGGATAATCCTGTATCTTATCCAATTTCTTATGTGGTTCCACCAACTAAGGTATCTTGAAAAAACTAACCTTTTCTGGTCCGAGCATATGTATGTGGTACTTGATTGAGTAATGCAGAATAATCATGCAGAATAATCTGGCTACAGTAGCTCATGTATTTTTTTCCTTGTATTAGAAAGTTGTCGAACTTATTTTTCTTTGTCGAATAGGCTGAGGAGGATAAGAAGGCAGTTAGTTCTCCGCATAGTTCTAAATCTGTGTCGGAACGTTTGGAACACGAGGTATTATTTGCATTATCACTTAATGGTCACATGTGCTGTTGTATTATTGAATCAAGTATTTGTTGAGGAATATTCAAAGGTTTCTTTCCTCACTGTTTAGGGACTATTACTAAACACTTTCTTGTATTCAGGTTCGTGACACAAAGATCAAATTTCTTGGGAACTTAAAACAAGATACCGAGGAAGAACGTTCAGAATGGAGAAAGTTGGGTGAATGCCTCAAGGTTTGTCAGCTAAAGTCACTTCTCTTTTCGTTTTGGATATTGTGATTTGTGACACTTTAACTAAGTTGAGCATGGAGCTCGAGAGCGTCATTTTGAATTTTCTTTTGTAAACCGGTTTCCATCTTTGTGGATGCNAAATTTTTTTTTTTTATTTTAATTTTAATTTTTGGTTAAAAAAAAAAAAAAAAAAAAAAAAAAAAACTAAGTTGAGCATGTGTTCATTGGCAGTCTGAATACCCGAACTATACTCCTCTGCATGCTAAGATCTTGGAAGGTTTGCTATCTAGGTCTGATGCTGGTGACAAAATCAGCCATTATGAAGAGGTAAACTTTCAAATGAATTATTTATGGAAAAATGTTGCACTACTTTATCTACTTAAACTGTTATACATCAAAGTATCAAACAGGATAGTCTCATCAGGTGTGACAAATCTCTTGACTGTTTGTAGATCGCATGTAAGCTGAAATATCTTCTTTTCTGTTTGCAGATTATAAAGGCTGCAAACGAAGTTATATGCAGTGTTGACGTAGACGAGTTAGCAAGATTCCTGCTACAGAAAAGTGAACCAGAAGATGAGGATGCAGAGGTGTGATACTTTCTTCATTGTGTTTCCTTGCAAATTTGAACTGGTTCTACCTTTATTTACGACTCATGAAATCTACTGTGTTGTTTTGCAATTAGAATTTGAAGAAAAAAATGGAAATGACACGTGATCAGCTGGCAGAGGCCCTATACCAGAAAGGGTTAGCTATGGCAAGACTCGAGAACATTAAGGCAAGACCAACATTTATCTATCTCCTCCTTCACTGTTGATAAACTTATCTGACTCTACAATCGTAATATGCCTAATGGTGATTTAGTCTATAAAGGTTGAATTGTGGTTATCTAATGGCGGGCAATTACTCTACTCATTTGTTTGCAGGGTGAGAAGGAAGGTGAAGGAGATGAAGAAAGTAGCCAGAAGGATAAATTCGAAGAGAATTACAAAGAATTGACAAAATGGGTAGATGTCAAATCATCCAAGTTCGGAACTCTCACAGTTCTAAGAGAGAAACGGCTCTCCCGTCTCGGGACCGCATTGAAGGTAAATATAGACTTTATCTATTCGATAAACGTACCAAGAGACTGCATGATGATCAACTAAAAATAGCTGAACCACACGATCGTAAAAATTTATGGCTAATGATTTTTCAGGTACTTGATGACTTGATCCAAAATGAGAACGAGACTGCGAATAAGAAACTATACGAACTGAAACTAAATTTACTGGAGGAATTAGGTTGGAACCATTTAGTTACGTATGAGAAGCAATGGATGCAGGTTCGTTTCCCTACTAGCTTACCTCTGTTTTAGGTTTTAGTAATTGATGCCAAGTTACTTTTCAATAAAAGCTGGTTCTGGGTTAGTAGTTGATACCAAGTTATTTGTACAATAAAAGCTTGTCCAGAACATAGTTTGTTTTTTTCTTTTTCTTGAAACCCAAACTACTGTTCTGTTGTGTCTTTATAAACCGAGTGATCTTAGTCAAAGCTGTTGACAGAAAAAAAGAAAACCAAAGTATTGTTACTGTTGAAAGGTGTTTTGTTTGCCCCTAGCTCGCGTTTAATAATACTGTATGTTCTTAGTCTATTGATTCTCATTTATGCATTGAAAAAATTGTTGATCATTTCAGTATTTGTAAGTGTAATCAGATTTTATTTGTGTCTTCCCAAAAGAAAAAAAAGAAAAAAAGCCAGATCTTATTTGTGTTCCTCATAATATTCCCTTTATATATTTAAAGTTGATTAAAAAGAAATCATTTATTCAAAAAAAGCATTAAGCGATATGTTTAACGTATCATAAACCACTAGACTAATTGTGAAAGAGACTACTTTCAAAATACTTAAGAGGAACCAGTTTGCAATTGGCATTCAGAAACATACCAATATAGCTAGAGAGCACTAAAAGCTGATTACATTCATACTCAGAACCTCTCATGTCATATATTCTCTCCCGGCAACTCTATGGATTTGAATTTTACTTTAAAGAACCATTTTCCTTATATCAAATTTTTTGTCAAGTAAGAAACCAACATAGGCTCTGTAATCTCAAAGTACATTTGGACATAATGGCTAGTGGCAGTCTAGATGGTTTTTTAGTTAAGGGATTAAACCATTTTCCACGTGATTATTGTGTTGTTGGATTCTTTTTACAACAAAGTAAAAGTAGTATTGGAATTTTATCAAACCGGGACCCAAAAAGCATATCAAGACACTAAAGAGAGTGCAGTACGTTAGAGGTTTCACTCATTACTCAGAATCATTCTGTTCTTTTGATCACTCGCAACACAAACTTTTTCAGCAAAATCAATGGCTTCGGAGTCGGAGCTGAAGTTCACATCACTCGTTACCCAATTAATCTTTGTTACCCGATCTATAGATTGGGATTCACAGCGAGATTCCGAGATCGTATCAATCATATCTCAGATGTTCTCTTACTGTAGTTCAGAGTTTCCGATTATCAGTAGGGTCTATGATCTAGATAAGCAGATAAAGTCTCTCAAGCCGAAGCTGGAGTTCTTATCACTCACTAATCAAATAAGTAGTCACGTTCTTTCACCCAACCCGGAGTGGAAGATCGTATTCATCATTAGTAAAATAATCTTTCTCGTCAGCTCAATGGCTTTGGATTCGGAGTCAGAGCTCGTATCTCTCATTAAGAAAATAATCTCACTCTTCAACTCCAAACCCGATTCGGAGTCAGAGCTCGCATCACTTGTCACACAGTTGATGCGTCTCGGGGTCTCTGTGGATTCGGACACAGAGCCGACACAAGAATCTGAGCTTGTGTCACTCATCCGTCAACTCGTCTCTCTCAAGCCGGAGAGCCAGCTCACATCACTCGTTTGGCAGATCATCTCAAGCTGCAGGTCATTGAACTGGGAGCCGAAGAAGTTAATTAACGTATGCCCTCAAGTTAAGGTGACATTTGATCGTAACTTGAGAAAATTTTGTTTGACGGGAGAAGAAGAAGAAGAGCAGCAGTGGAAGAACAAAAAGGAGGAATGTCACTTTCGGTTACAATTTTTTAGATCATCAAGAAAAGACTATTTTCACTGCCGAGATTGCAATGGCGAGGACCATGAAGAAGAATATGATAAGGCTCCAGTAGAGGTCAAACACTCTCTTCATCCTAGACATTCTCTTCAGCTAGCCTTGTTTGACAACGTAGGAAGAACCAGGGGATGTTACTGCTGTGGGAAAGATCTCGATAAGATATTTTATTATTGCGAGGCTTGCGATTATGCTATGAATATAGCTTGTGTGGAGAAGCCACCAGTGTTATCTATCGACCATCCCAAGTGGCATGAGCACACACTTGTTCACTTTCCAAGACAAGCTAATTCCTTAACTTGCGATATGTGTGCCTTGGTCGATTCAAGCTGTCCTATCTATGTATGTCTCCCTTGTGACTTCGTGGTTCATCAAAGTTGCCTAAACTTACCACATGTCATAAGAATATCTCGCCATCCTCATCGGATATCTTTTACCCCTTCTTTCAGCCAGAGAGATTTGTCTTGTAGTGTTTGTCGCAAAAGGATGGACAAGAATTATGGTGGCTATTCTTGCTTCAAGGATGGTTGTTCCTATGTCACACATTCAAGATGTGCCACACAGAGCAATGTGTGGGATGGCATTGAACTTGAGGGGGTGCTAGAAGAAATTGATGAAGAAGACGTTATGCCGTTTGTGAGGATAAGCAATGGAGTCATTCAACATTTCAGTCACCAACATCATCATTTGAGACTCGATGACAACATGAGGATGGACTATGATGAGAATAAACAGTGTCAAGCATGCATCACGCCAATCTATTTTGGTAATTTCTATTCTTGTATGACATGTGATTTCATTCTCCACGAAGAATGTGCGAATCTCTCACTAAAAGTATATCACCCGATACATCCACATCTGCTCACTCTAGTAAGAGGATTTGACGGTAATATGGAGTATGAGGACCATTTCTGTTCAGCTTGTGATGGACCGTGCACTGGTGGTTTCTCGTATAGGTGCAGCAAAAAAAAATGTACTCAACATGGTTGTACGCTACATGTGCAGTGTGCCACAATTTCGGAGCCATTAGTCCATGAAAGTCATATGCATCCTTTATTCCTAACATCCAAGCCAGAAGAACGAAGAAAATGTTGGGTTTGCAAACATGATAAAACGGAAACATTCAATTGCATTGAGGAGTGCGACTTTGCTTTGTGTTTTAAGTGTGCTACTATACCTCAAAAGGTTAGATATAAGCATGATAAGCACATGCTCACTCTCTCTAATGGGGAAAAGACAAGTACCATGACTAATTGGTGTGAAGCTTGCGAGGGTAAAATTGATCCTAAAGGGCGATTTTACAAGTGTGATGAGTACTGTTGTGTCACCCTACACATTGAGTGTTTGATCGGAGAGGACTTGTACATGAAGCCCGGTTCATCATGGATTTTCATGGGTAATAAAATTTCCGTTCTGCCCAACAATCAACATATGTCTCGACCTATCTGCTTCCAATGTAAGAAATATTGTCCGTCCACACAAAACAGTTTTCCAGTGGTCTGAATCAATATTTTGTTCCAGATATTGTCTATTTGTTGCTTGGTCTGGTTTTAACCGTACTCGTCAGAAACTGTATTGAATCTAAACTATGTTGTATTGTATCAAACATTTGTATGCGCAATACTGAAGTCTTAACTAGCGTTTTTGGGTTCTGTATCGAAATTATCCACAACCAAAGCAGAATTGCTCGTTAAAGCTAGAGTTGAATTGTCTCATAGTCTTGCTGGTTTCCTCTCTTAGTCTCTTGTGGCCAGGTTTGGCTCCTATAGGCCTTCTATGTTTTTAAGGATTTGATTGAAGCACATGCACAAGTAAAAGATTTCAATATGTGATGATATATATAATTTCTCTTTTTGGGTCCACCAACATGTGATGAAATATCCTACCTATAAAGCGTTAAAAAAGTATGTTAAACAATTTATATTAAAATCTGAACCACATTATTATAATTTTTCTATTTTCTTATTAGCACACAGCATAAAATTTTCGCTTAATAATCAATTTAAAAGTATGAAGTATAAGATGGTAAAAGAGAACTATAGATAAAAAAAGAGCATATAAAGATTTGTTCAAGGATGAAGAGACTACATAATCGGAAATAATATTTCTTCTCCAGGGAAGTATAGCAAGAGTAAGATTACGGATAAACCATGATCCATTAAACTAATCACAAGATTAGCCAAAACTCAGGATGTTTGTTTATTAAATTTTCCACTACTCTTAACAAAAAAATAATAAATAAATAAATAAATAAATTTATGAGAGCTATTGCTTGACCAGTCTGGCATTATAAATTATAATAGAAGACTTTTCATCCTGCATTTATATGGTCTTTTTTTAAAAAAATGAGATTTTTTAAGGAATGTCACTTTTGTGGTGTCACTTTCCAAATTTATTATGGATGTTTGTTATTTTTTTCATATTCAAATATAATTTATAAATACTTATATTTATTATCACAACGATTTAAAATTTGTATATATGATGTAATAAAAATATGTAAAAGTGATATTTAAAAAAATTAACAAGAAAAAATTGGTAGTACTATTTTTTAAAAAAAAATATAATAAAAGTTGTACTGTTAAATTTCTCCCTTTAAAAACTTTTTCTATTCAAATTTTGGTACTTGATCGATCAGGGCCGGATCTGATTAGATCAATAGATCATTCTTAGAATTTATTGGTTTGTATTAACAAGATTATCAAGTCATAACTCCGAATCCACCCTAATACTCCAATCAAAATGGCGAAATTGCTGTATTGATGAAGTAAAAATGGTAGACTGTTTGCACCTAAAGATGGTCACCAACTTGTTCCTATAATAAGAGGTTTGGTAATATATAAATAGTGCAAATCTGATCACATGATCTGTTAAAGGACTTTCAAGTTGATCATAATTGACCACTTAATAGTAAACAAAACGGATCATGCTTAGTGTATGTATAAAATTATATATGCAAGTGTACGAAGCACAAAGGCCACTCGGAGTTTTTGGCACGCCTTTGATAACTTAATGATCAAATTCATCATTGACTCTTAAGAAAAATGTCAATAATTTGACTGTGTAATATTGGATCCTAAATGCATGCATATGCACTTGTTCAAGATTGCTACTCAATGTTTACTTTGACAAATAGAAGTACTAAATGTGATTACTGTGTATATATTGTTTAGGCATCTTGATTTTTTTTTTTTTTTCTATATAGAAATATTCTGATTGAATACTCCACAAATGACAACATAATGGAATAATATTTCGTAGCACGATTTCATGAATTATTATAAATTATACAAAAAAATAATTGTTTAGTTGCTGTTTTATTCGTATGAGTACACATTGAGTTCAATCTATAAAAAAAAACATAATATTCTATACAAAGTATATATCTAAAATTCAATTTTAAGAATGAAACCAGCTTAGTGAGATGTAATAGTGTTATCATCTAAATTTGAACTCTGCGTAATATGCATTACATATTGTTGATAAAAAAAATATAGCGGGTTAAATCATTTGCATGAATGAATGAAGAGTGAGAAATAACCAGCTAAAATAATGGTTATCAAATATTTAGTTTTCCTAAAACTTAACAGATCAACATATTTCTTGTGATGTTTAACCAATATTCACATGCTTAAAAGTCCATGGTTTTTGTTTTCTTTGCTAAAGAAAGAAGTCTATGGTGGTTTTAATATTTTCCTTGGTTCAGTATATATTAAAACAAGATGAAAAATAAAATTATTAGTTGAACCACCTTTGTTGAATCCGCCGTGCAAAATCATTCGATACACTTTCCAGATATTGATTATACATTTTTCTTTTGTTACTTGCATTAAAAAATAAAAGCCAAAAAGTACTTTGATCCTAAAATTTGAAAACGATAGTCCGTGATATCAATGTTTACTGTGGTATATCCACATAAGTACATAACCTTCAGATTAGATTTGATCATTTTACTGTTTTTTTTTTTCTTTTTGCAGTTAAATTAACCCAATCAAGTCTAGAGTCAACAGTATCCTTCATTAGTCATTACATAATTCAAAAGTTACTAACGAGAATTCTGTTTCTGTTAAATTACACCAAATCAAAACTCTGACTTCCACAATATCCGCCACAAATTTCAAAATCAGGTGGCTACATTCAACAAGAAAAAAGAAGAAAAAAATCAACAATCAATGGATTTGAATTTTCTGTTTTCTAGCTTTAAATTTAAATGAGTTAGAATCTTATTATATGATTTCCGTTAATAGTACAATATATTCTCCTTCACCAAACATTATTGGTTTAATTAATAAATAACCAAACCAATTCATTTATTAAAAAAAAAAAAACAATGTAATCTCTTTTTTCACTATGCCTTGCCTGGCAAGGTAGGTATACTCTGTTCGTTCCTAAAGAAATTCTCTGGATCAACCGCGGTTTTAATCTTCACTAATCGATCGAAATTCTCTCCGAAATACTTTCTACCATATACTTCTCCTTCCTTGTAACTATTCGAGCCGTGATCATTCACTCCAATATCGACATCTCGGTAATTCAAATAAGCATTTCTAGGGTTCTTGCTCACAAACCCGGTATTGAAACTGTAAAGCTCCGTAGCCTGATTCAAGAAACCTTTCTCAATCTCTGGAGACGATTCTTTCCAGTTCACCGAGTACTGAATCTTGAAAAGCTTGTTTCGGTGTGGAAACGGTGTTGCATCCTCCGCAACCTCAGCCATTTTCCCTCCATACGGGTTAAAAACCAATCCGATTTTCCCTAACTCGATCATCTTCTTGAACATGGACTCAATCTCATCTCTCGGAATCTCGGTTGCTACATAATCTGACTTCCTCTTCCCGAAACTCGCGGAATCAAGATTCCGATCTAAAAACACTTTAGGATCAGTCGTAGTTGCATTCTCATCGTTATCCCACCATAAAGCAGATTGAATCCAAGTCATCTCTTGACAATCCTCCTTCTTCAATCCCAACTCAGGAAACTCCTTAGCGAGCAACGAAACGACATCGTTCGCTCTGCCTAGAAACAGAGCAACCACAGAAGCTCTCACCGTCTTCACCTTGTTCCTCGTCACGGGCTGAATCAACATTCTCATAAACAGATTCGGATCCGTTTTCGGACCCACGGATTGCCATTTGTAAACCATATCCACCGCACCTGAATCCATATACTGCTCCACTCTAAAAACCGTCACAGTCTCGGGTACTTGAACAAGCTTTACCTTGTAACCCAAGACCACACCGAAGCTAGCTCCACCTCCGCCGCAAATCGCCCAGAAAAGATCCTCTCCCATAGCTTTCCGGTCCAAAACCTGACCCTTAACATCAACTATCTTCGCATCGACAACATAATCAACCGATAATCCGAACTTCCTCACCATATTACCATACCCTGCTCCACTCAAATGTCCACCAACACCAACCGTGGGACAAACTCCTGCAGGGAACCCATGGACTTTACTCTTCTCCCAAATCCCGTAGTAAACCTCTCCTAGAGTGGCTCCGGCGGAGATCCACGCCGTTTGATCAGCGATATCGACGGTGACGTCACGGAGATTCGACATGTCGAGGATGAAAAAGGGTTTGTCAGAGATGTAAGAGAGACCCTCGTAATCATGTCCTCCGCTTCGGATCTTGAGGAGGAAGTTTAGGGTTTTGGAGCAGATCACGGCGGCGCTGACGTGGCTATATGACCGAGGCGTGACGATGATTGTAGGTTTTGGTGTTGAGGAAGTGTTGAATCTGGCGTTACGAATGTAAGCGCGTAGAACAGAGGAGAAAGATGGGTTTGTGTTGGAGAAGACATTGTTTGTGATTTGGGTTTGTGGGGATTTGGTTTTGTCGGAGAAACATTGGATGAAGGATTCATAGACGGAATCTGACGACGGAGGAGCAGCGAATGAGGAGAAAGAGAGAGACAATAAGAGGACACAGACGAAAGTTTGTGTCGTAATCATTGTGGAAATGATATATTTTTTTTTTTGGGGATTACTTTGGTTCTTCTCTGTATTTTATAACCGCAAGAGTTAAGTCAAGACAGAGGAGATATGTTTCTTTAATTTTCAGTTGTTATTTTTGGTATATTACCTAATTTTATGGGAATCGAATTTTAGATTTATAAAGTTTGATCCATTACTTATTAACATGATTATGATCTTATTTTGATTTGATAATTTAAAATAATTGATTAGTCAATTTTGTTTTAGTCAACGGTCGTGGCGTTATAGCCATTAGTCGATGTCGGTTGCTAAATTATAGTTGGGTTTAAGGAACCTCGGCGGAAAGAAGAACTTAGTNTTTTTTTTTTTTTTTTTTTTTTTTTTAACCGTGGAAGTTTTGAACATTTGGTTCATAATCTCTTTCAGTCCCCGAAGGCAGCCGTTGATAATACCACACTTAAGGCGTAAATGATTCCTCTCAAGTGGATTCGAAATTTCGAACTAATGACCTTGACTGTTTCTCGGGTACCACTACACTTAGAGTCCTGAACAACAAAATTCAAAAATCAAATGATAAATTATTTTAAATCCAAAAAAAATAATAATGATTGTATTTTATTCGTAACTAGGTTAGAACCCAAATAATATACGGCGAATAACTAAAAACGTACAAAACAATATCAATGTAAATGTATTAGATTTTAGAATTAACAACTCGTATAATTTTGACATATATAATTAGATTATAAATTATAACTTGTAAAAATATTCAAAATTTGTATGAGTACCATATCTCATTCATTACATTAAAAAAAACAAAAAAAAACCATATCTTATGTTTAAAAATATTTAATGTAAATACATTAGATTTTAAAAATTGACAACTCATATAATTATGACATCTGAAATTATATTCTAAATTACGACTCATTCAAATATGTAAAAAAATATTTTATTGTCATATCTTATGGATTACATATAAAATAACAGATTATATATTATCACATAAATTTACAAGATTCTTATCCTCTCACACTAATTTGTCTCCCTAATATAATATGAGAATTTAGAATATATTATTTATTTTCTTTTTTGCGTTTACGACATATTATTTTCTTTTTCCATACTC
Organism: Odontarrhena argentea; assembly: GCA_900406245.1. NCBI lineage: Eukaryota > Viridiplantae > Streptophyta > Magnoliopsida > Brassicales > Brassicaceae > Odontarrhena > Odontarrhena argentea. Next base: position 2,705 of record OVAF01001514.1, on the reverse strand, counting down.
TAATAAAAGATATATTTTTTTATTTTTATAATCTTTTTTGTAAATATTGACATTTGTCAGAATCTAAATTTATAAAGACACATACCATCCACTTTTTGACGTAACTTTTATCCACCTTAATTATATATTCAATTACATCTACATAAAAAAAGAAAAAATAATGAGATTAACACAAAGATAACTAATTGCATCTAGATAAGAAAAAAATGAGATTAACATAAACATAAGTTTAGATATAATAAGATTAATTAAACTGCAGATTAACATATAGATGGTCAGTCATATCTAGTATAAAACTGAATAATTAACAAAAAGTTCAATGTGACAAAATTTAACGCATTTAGTCTTACAAAACATGACGTACACACTTACTTTATGACCAATAAGCATTGTTTCTTAATTAAATCGATGAAAAAATAAAATAATTGTAATTATACACACTTTTCAACAAGTAATAAAAATTTCATTCTTATAAGTATGTTGTTTGCTTTAAGATTTATAATTTCATTCTTATATGATGTGTTGCTATCATAATTAAATGGAAAAGGTATTTTTCTAAGAATAGTAAAATTCTTTTTTTTCCCTATTGTCGAAGCATAATTTTTTCAAATTTTGAAACCTAATGGAAAAAGTTTTATGGTTATGCATTTTAAATTACTTTTTTTTTTTTGTCAATAAACAATAATATGTATTCAGTTGGGTTAGAACCCAATTGGTGTCACAGTGACGACACTAACACAAACCACTAGGCTACAAATCCTGGACTAAATTAGTTTTTTTCTATGTTGCCTTTAATTAATTTTTTCTTGTACATAAAAAATGAAAATAGTAAATTACGCATATCAAAATCTTGTTTAAATAATTACACTGTCACGATCTCCTAAGTTATAATTATGCCACGTGTCGAACCCACTTCCAACGCATCCTACTTTATTTAATAAGATAAGATTCGTATATTTATTTTGGATTGGTTAATGCAAATGACATCATCATTTTATACAAGACCTTGTACAAAATCAACGCTTATGTTTTTCTTTTTAGCACCTTTTATATTAGATGGTAAGTGGATTAAAAAAAAAAAAAAGAAGAAGCCATTCCGACGGGTACGTTAAGAAAACACTTCAAAATCATGATCAGCCTTTTTAGCTAGAATATCAGCAAAAGAGTTACGTTCGCGATTGACATGTGATAGGGAGCAAAGAGACAGATTGCCAAGTCCTTATTGTCTTTGCTTTGATTAAGGATATTAATAAGTCCCAAATTGTCTCCTTCAAATCAAATATGACATCAACTGTGAGCTCAAGTTTGTAGTAAGGCAAATAGAAATCCATACGCCTCACTTATAACGCCGTTGTAGGACCTTGAACCTTCGCACAATTAGAGTCGGATTTGAGGGTAGACAGAATAAGCAATCGCTTCGGACTTCCAAAATCTAAAAAAAAAAAAAAAATTAGGCAAAAACATATATATAAATAGATTTTTTTTTTTTCAGTTAACAATTTTTAGTTTTTTTTTTTTGTTCTATTTCAAAAAAGCTTTGTTGTAGTTTATACCTTATATATATTTATACCTTATATATATATATAAATTACCCGCTATATTTTCTGAGTTGAAATTAACCTAAAAGAACACAAGTTTTAATTTCGCTTCGGTCACCAAATATGGTTCACATAATAAACGTAACTTTGTGAATCTTGGATTACCCAAAAAATGTCCGTTAAATCTTGATGTTGGCGGAAGCTACAGTCAAACTTAACACTTGAGCTACCCATGCGGTCGAGGTTTCCACTGAGAATTTCGTTAATGATCGGAAGGACTAACGGTAGAAGCTATAGGTAGTTCATTAGCTTGAGCAGATAACCATTCCGTTACAGCTTGTGTAGCCCCTTTCACGTCTTCAAAAGAATAAACACTCCATTTACAGAAGACAAATATTCTTATCGTCCCTTCCATTTCATCCAAACAAGCCATACTACGGAAGCAACCGCGAGTGTATATCAAGTGCTTTGTTATGTTGGATTTGGAGATGGTTATTGAGTAGAAGAATTGGTATGTTTAAGCATCTTTAATTTCTTGTACATGTACACTGAAAATAAATTAATTAATGGTTTAATCACCAAGACAAAATCGTTGACATGTTTAGGGTAAAAACTCTAGTTGATGTAGGTATGGCATCAGATATGTTTGATTTTTTTTTGCGGTAGATTCAATTTCGATAGCGCCATTTTGATATCAATTAACCGAAGCAGAAGGATGGTCATTAGGATTATTCCAGTGCATCCACATTGTCACATAATACCCAAATTTATCCGTATACAGATAGCATCCTTTGGTGTAAACCCTACCTAGCTTTCATGATGTGCATATTGTATAATCCATAAAGTTTTTGCCATATATAGCAGCATCCACAACACATAAAACTGAGTCTAGAATTGAATGATCTCGTTCCGGAAATCCCTCGGTCCAAAGTTCCGCGATCATCAAATTAGGACGAGAATTAATCCCTCTTGCTGCTCGTGGAGGTATCGAAGGATCCATCAAAATATTTGTGGAACGAGTGTTCCCCTAGGTTGCATGGAATTAGAAGCGGGTACGTGGAAGCGGAAGCGTTTGGAAGCGTAGAATCGATTTTTCTGAAAATCTTAGGGAGCGGGTACGCGTTGGAAGCGTTTAATATATATATATATATATATATATATATATAT
>OVAF01001513.1:530-21343 GCA_900406245.1 Odontarrhena argentea | reverse complement strand
GTCGACTTTGCGTCGAAACTGGCCGACGCAAATCGGCCTTTTTCTTGTAGTGATATTATCCTAGATTAGAAATTATCATATTCCTTTGAGTCACTTCGTGTGGTTGTAGATTAGAAATTATCATTTTCCCTTGAATCACTTCATATGGTTTGATTAAGAACAATGCGGATAGTTTGTTGAGATGATGACGGCTAAGATGTTTGTGAAAAGATGAGATGCAAATATACTTGGAAACAGTTTGGGTTGGATTTGGGGACTGTAGTGAAACTTTCAAGAGTTGTGAAAGGCTCTTGAACTTTAGTGGCTTGATATTGCTAGGATATTACACACCGAAAGTTGAATAATATATTACACACCAATTCCAGCTAATTAAACACTCAGAGAGTTTGTCTTAGAAAAATAAGATGTTTGATAGATTGAAGATCGGATCCGAGATACCAATAGAAGATTAGGGGTCTATGGAACAAAAGAGACTTCTCAGATTCAAGCCTAAACATTAATTAAAGAAGACTGAAAATTTGAAAGGTTTGCAATGGTTGTAGGCTTGATCATCGTGGGCTTGGCCGTGGGATTCATTAAAAAAATGGGCAATAATAAGAATGTGAGTTTGCCTCATTTGAAACCTCTCTTGAAAAATAAATTAGCACAAAACCAAGAGGAGAGAAAAAAGTGCAGATCAACACATCTCCATTGTTGAACTTAAACAGCTTGGATCACAACTAATGTGGTTTAAACATCATCTTGTTCAAGATTTCCCTCAAGTTGTTGTAAGAGTAATCCAGCAGCTTAAGTTAAGTATTTTAGTCCTAGATGATATATCGTGGTTTTCTTGATTTTTCAACCATGATATCTATTCGCTTTTCAAGTCTTTTGTGTTTTTGGAGTCTTTATATGTTGAAACAAGTTTGAATGGAGTCTAAGACATAAGAAAGCCAACAAGGAGAAAAACAATGCAGAAACAGCCCAAAGTGCTTTAAAGATTTTGTTAGACGGAGGTCTTCCCTTTGGAATTTTAATCTCAAATTTTGAAACAACAAAGAAAATTGAGTCAGCTTCCCTTTGGCGGTATTTTAGCTCATTCCGAGCAGCTTCTGAATAAATATGACTATTTTGATGAAGACATGTCATTCTGGATGCATAGAAGAAGCAACTTTTCCATTCCTCTATGGACAAGGAATTTCTAGTTTTTTTATTCCAAGGGTTTTCACCACCGAGTGTTATAGTGTTTTTTTTTGGGAACAATATTTTAAGAAAAAATTTAAACGGCTCAGAAAACCAAGTCGGAGGGACATCACTAACATATTACAAATCTTGAGATAATAGTCGAGCTCCTCGTGTCAAGCCATCCGCTATAGTATTCAGATTTCTAGGGATCCACACCAAATCGAACGACGAGAACTGTCTCCGTAGTATGCCAAAGTCCTCCATGAATGTGGAGAAAGCTGGCCAATCCTCTGCGAAAGACGTGATCTTCCTTAAGTCCATTGAATCTGTAAAGAAGTTTACTGAAGTTTCGAGTTGGGTAAGCATGCTCTCCATCTCCGAAAGGATTGCATCAACCAACGAGTGTTATAGTTTAAATACCTATTTTTGACCATTTTTAGGTCACACTTTATTTTCTAATCATACTTTTACGCTTATGGGAGAGGATCTCTACTCTGCGCGCTTTGAGAAGATTTATGAACCCTATTGTATTTCTTTTTGCAATTCAGTTATGCTTTTTTTTTAATCTATTGATTTCTCTACTTTGATTATGTTTGAGTAGTTCTTTAGTTAGGTTTAGGGTTTCAAAGGAATTACGAATCATTGAATTATACATAAATAGGGTTCTGAACTGATGTCTTTATCTAATGTTGTTCATCATGCTTAGGCTAGATTGATCACCTAGTCTCTGGTTTTAGGCTTAACCTATTCTCCGAAAGTTTATTGGTGGCTAGATTAAACTAGATAATCAAATTTTCCATTGCCAACAAAATCTGATGTCAAGGCTATTTGTGAACATATCGAACCTATTCACAGTATTGCTTGCTTAGATCTCTAAGTTCAAGCGAAATTTTAGACACTTAGGTTGCTAAGGATAGTAGTTGATGCCACGGAAGTGAATCAATTAAACATTTATGTTTGAGTTCTAGATGGTGCTTAATCACATCCCTGAATAGTTGTTTTATTCATGATCTCGGATTCCAGCGAATTGCCCTAGACCTAGCGTTTCCCTTATTGAATATTTCATGGTTTATTAGTTATTTAGTTTCCAATCAAGCAACACTACGTTATTACCATCTTAGGTTAATCGAAATCTTAAGATTTACAGTGTAGCACTTAGTCTTCGTGGATTCGATCCCTAAGTACTACAATTACTTGTTTGTGCACTTGAAGTAGTTGATAGAATTAACAACTGGAGATATCACTAGACCTTGTCACTGAATCGAAAGAAACGTGCAAAGAGTTTTGCTCTGTAACACCATGTTCTCCATGCTCCAATCTATCATTTGGTAAATAATGATGTTAATAAAAAATCATATACCATAATCAATTTAAAATATTACTACCATTTGTAAATAGTTGATGTTAAATTTAAAATTAATTTTTATAAACGATTCTAACATCAATTATTATAATTATAATAGATTTTACTGAAAATGAATTATAATAATTAAATTTAAATTATTATTAAAAAATTCAGAAAAATAATTAATTTTATTCCGATAAATAATTAATTTTATTATTTAAAAATCAACCATTTACCAATCAATACACAAATACATGTAGAAATTCTTAATACATAATACATAATTTAATTATAATTACAACTCATTATTATAATCAAGAATCTGTACACCATTAGAACAACCATCAACATACCATTATCTTACATAGCATAAGGCTTTCATTACTTCTATGTATACTCTTTAGTATTCTACTCGGCTCTATTGAATTATAAGATTTTTATGAATTAGGGTTTCTTGATGTAATGAATCCAATATTTAGAAAGAGTTAAGGTTTTGAAAAAAAAAATTTGGAAGCTTTCGCTATTTTAGATCTGTTCAGTTAAAAGATAATTTTGCTAACGTCTTGTGTTGGTTGTAAATAATTTTCCATTAGGCATAATAAATGTTGGAACAGTCTTTAAGTTGTTTTAAAAAATCATTTAGATTCCTAAAGAAAAATATTACTTCCTCTGTCTCATGTTAGATGAGGTTTAAGGTTATAGCACATATATTAAGGATTCAATAAATTTTTTTTTTTCTAGATAAAAATATCATTAATCATCTCTTTAAACACATTTCAACTAAGAGTAAATCAATCTGCAGAATACTAATATTCTTATAAAATAAAAATACATTTAATTTTGATAGAAAACCCAAACACCATCTAATGTGAGACAAAATTAAACTCCTAAAACCTCTTCTAAAGTGAGAGAGAGGGAGTAACTTTCATTTCAGTTGTCAACTTTTGTTTGCTCATGTTTTAATAATGTTTTAGTTCCATCACATAAATATTTTAATTTTGTTTTGACTCTGTAGTTCCTCATATTTTAATCATGTATGTAAGATTGATGCTTAAGGATCATCTGCTATATTGTTGCCTCTCTTTTCGATGTTGAACCTTAAGTATTAAAAATGGTTGTTCAACAAATCAAGAGGCTAGGAATCATTGAGAGTTTAGTTTGTGAAGATGCAACTAAATTTTTATTTGCATCTTAGTAATGTCAAATCTATCATGTTTAAAGTCATTCATCAATTTTTCATCCGTTTGAGTAATATCATGGAGATGGTTGAAGCAATCTACAAGTTTATATTTATGAAAATCCCTAAATGTTGGACTAAATTTCCATCCATTTGTAACTAATTGGAACAATGTATAAAAATTTTATCTGTAATGCAACGAATGGCTGAGAAAAGAAATTGTAATCTTTGATTCCTTAAGTTATGTAGTACTTTCTACAAATATTTGTTAATCAAAATCTCTAGATACTTTGTGGGAGACTTAAACTTAGAAGAGTTCTTAGCGATAATATTTGTACGGATAGACAAAAATAGTGCAAGTGGGACCCAAAATCTTCAACAGAAACATTCTACGTGAGGCATTGTCGTAACAAGAACAATACAGCACTTTGGTTTTGACCGTTCGATCAGATCTTAACCTCATGCAGATTCGTTTGCCCCTTTCTAAAAACAAATACAGAGGAAAAACATAGCCAAATATAGAAAAAGAAACAGCGAGATGATAATTCTGAGTTGTCTTGTCGAGAGAATCTAGGGATTTTCCCGCGTAACAAAACAATCCTCTCTCCTGATCCTAACAACATTTTGTTCTTCATTTTCTCTCTCCAGGTTTTCCGTTATCTGACGAACAGTTGCTGCAACGTTTTGCCCATCTTGCAGCGAAGATAACGGAAAAACCAAAAAACTTAGAAATTTCTTTTAACTTTCTTCTCCATCGTCTCTCTTGTTTCTTGAATAACAAATCTCCTCTTATGTGATATTTTTGATTTTTGAATTTCACATTGTCTCTTTGCTTTCTCAGCTAAGGTTTTCATCACGGATCTCCTCAAGATCAAAATAGCCTTGAAACCAAGATTTGAAGAGACTCAATTGCACATATTTTCTTACGAAAAAATTACATCTTGACCATTCTCTGTTTTTTCCGGTTGATGAACCTGAGATTCCTGGGATTATTGCTTGGGGATTAACATTCAAGATATATTTTTTCTTGATGCGGATAGGTGACGCATAAAGAATCTGAATTTGGCCTGGAGTATTATGGGCTGCATTTGCTCAAAAGGAACTGCAGAAGAAGAAGTTAGTGATCAACCTCAGAAACCTAATGAGACTTGGAACAAAACATCTTCAGTTCAATTGATTGCACCTTCAACCTCTCACAAAGATGAATTTTCACATAAAGCCGTCGACGGAAGCTCTGGTGGACGCAAATCTGATGGTCTAGTGCATAGACCCTCTACTAGAGCAAGCCGATTGATTGTTCCTATAGATGATAGTGATGGTCGAACTGTAATTGTAGAGAGACCCAAAAGGTCTCACCGGAGATGTTCAACTACAGATATCGGAAGAGGAGGATTCCAAGCGTTTCAACAAAGTAATATCACCACAAGTGTCCCGCATAGCCCCGAGACCGAGCTCATTGCTGCTGGATGGCCTTCTTGGTTAACCTCTGTTGCAGGCGAGGCCATTAAGGGATGGGTTCCTCGTTCGGCAGAGTCCTTTGAGAAGCTGGAAAAAGTTAGTTCCTTTTCTCTTTCCTCTTTCCGTATAATTATAGTTCTTGGAGTGCTATATGTTTCTCTTACATTGTCTCTGTTACACAGAATTCACACTTTGGCTTGTTTGCTACAGGTGCATAGCTTCCCTATCCGCCTTGTTTGATCATTTATGTGTGAACACTGTGTTTTGCAGATTGGACAAGGAACTTACAGTAGTGTGTACAGAGCTAAGGACCTTGAGACGGGTAAAACAGTAGCCATGAAGAAGGTCAGGTTTGTTAATATGGATCCTGAAAGCGTGAGATTCATGGCTAGGGAAATAAACATTTTGCGTAAACTCGACCATCCAAACGTCATGAAGCTAGAGTGTCTTGTGACCTCAAAACTCTCTGGTAGCTTGTACCTTGTGTTTGAGTACATGGAGCATGACCTTTCGGGCCTCGCTCTTAGACCCGGTGTAAAATTCAATGAATCCCAGGTACTTTCATGGCTTATTTATGGCGAAAGATTTCACAAGTAAAAAGGATATAAAGAATCGAGGACTAACATGGAGAAAATTCTCAATTTGTTTCTCACAGATCAAATGTTACATGAAACAACTGCTTAGTGGGCTTGAACATTGTCACAGCCGTGGAATCCTTCATCGTGACATTAAAGGTTCAAATCTCTTGGTAAACAATGATGGAGTTCTAAAGATTGGAGATTTTGGTCTAGCGACTTTCTTTCATCCAGATCAAGGTCAACCCCTGACAAGCCGTGTAGTAACCTTATGGTATAGGGCCCCTGAGCTTCTACTGGGAGCTACATCGTATGGAGTCGGCATAGATCTGTGGAGTGTTGGTTGCATTCTCACAGAACTGTTTTTAGGGAAACCAATCATGCCAGGAAGAACAGAGGTGAATTATCTTTAATTTCATCAAAGAATTAGTTCCTTAAATCATTACCATTCAACTTAATTTATAACTCAAGCAATAAACATCCGATAACTTCTTTTAGGTGGAGCAAATGCATAAGATCTTCAAGTTGTGTGGCTCACCATGCGATGATTACTGGAAAAAAACAAAGCTACCACTTGCAACAAGTTTCAAGCCACAACAACCATATAAGCGTGTCCTCCTGGAGACGTTCAAGAGTTTGCCCTCTTCTGCTTTATATCTTGTTGACAAGCTTTTATCCTTAGAACCAGAGAAACGAGGCTCGGTTTCTTCCACATTAAAAAGCAAGGTAGCCTTGTATTCTTCATCCAACCGTTTTTTTTATTGCATCATGAATTTGACCTTAATTCTCTCTCTCTCTCTCTCTCTCTCTCTCTCTCTCTCTCTCTCTCTCTCTCTCTCTCTCTCTCTCTCTCTCTCTCTCTAGTTCTTCACAATGGAACCATTCCCTTGTGATGTATCAAGTTTGCCCAAGTACCCTCCAAGCAAGGAACTTGATGCAAAGGTACGGGATGAAGAAGAAAGAAGGTATGTTAAAGGCTCCCTAAACCAGTAGCTTAGCAACAGACAACCTCAAAATGATTCATGTGAATTTCCTAAACACATATTCTTTATGAATTCAGGAAACGGGCCGAAACTGTGAAGGGTCGTGGACCTGAATCTGTGAGAAGGGGTTCGAGAGAATTCAAAAGCAGTGTTACAACACCAGAGTTCATTGGTTCAGGACAGTCAAAAGTCACAATAACCAGAGAGAGGTTGAATCCTCAGGAAGACATTACAACGGGCTTGAGGGGAGAGACCGGAAGGCGCGATAGAGGGAAGGGGTATTCTCATACAAACTCAATGGCCCATCCAAGCATAACATCAACATGGAGTAAGAATGAGAGCTCCAAAAACAATGTAGTACAGTTGAAGGCTACCTTGTCTAGCAATGTATCCATGACTAGGAGATACTTGTCTCCTCCACACAAAGAGGATCTAGCCGGAGAACCCACAAAGGTAATAAATAAACAAATCAATTATAGTTAGGTTGATTCAACATATTACTTGTAGTTTTTCCCTTGTATACTAAGATTTTGTGGTGATGCGATTCTAGACATACATAAGGAAGAAGAACAGAATGCATTGTTCGGGTCCATTAATGCCCCCTGGTGGAAACATGGAGGACATTTTGAGAGAGCATGAGAGGCAAATCCAAGAAGCTGTAAGGAAATCACGGATTGAGAAATCGGGAACAAAGAAATGAACATAAAAGGTGCAGAGTAGAAGAAGGGAAACAATACCTGAAGTGAGCATGTACTGTCAGGTGTGCTATGGGGAATTTACATAGCATTTGACACTACCCTTCTAGAGCTATGCTTGTGCTAGTAAGATGGTGTAATTAACTAATCATTGTACATTATCTTTGTCCGACACACATTTCTTGTGGTATGGAGAAGCAAAAAAAGTGTGTATATGTAGTAATGGTGTTTAGTGGTGCAAGTCAATCTGTAGATAGAAATTATATTGAGTTAAAAAGCAGTAGGTATTGTTTACATATACAAACTTTAAAACCGGACTAAGAGAGACGCACACTTGGCTAATTAATTACCACATAGCAAAGTTTCAGTAGTCTAATTGAATAATATCCAATTTGAGAGAGACAGTATAATTAGTTACCTATTTTGACCCTTGCCTGGTGATAACTGTGTCGACTCAATCCTTATCGCTGGGGGGTCTAATGTCGATTTCTTCACCGGTGATTTCTTCACCGGTGGCTCTCCATCATCATCCCATTGCCTCACTGCATCGGTTTTCAAGAAACCAAAGGAGATGCATCTATGTCAAATCGGAGGCTAAACCAAATGAATCGGCTGGTGGCAACGCATCTACCTTGTTATCTTTTCTTTGTCCATTGCTTAAAGTTTTCTCTGTGAGTCCTCCCTTCTCTCTCTCTCTCTCTCTCTCTCTTAAGGTTCTTTTTCAGTTGTGTCGTGTTTTGTTCTGGTCCGTGTGTCTTTGTACTGCTTACCTTGGCCTCGTTGATTTTTAACTCTTCTTCCCAGGGAGGTGATCCTTCTCAACAACGGAATCATACTCTCCAGGTTACTTCTCTCTTGGCTTTTGCATTAGGTCTACTACATCACCAACTCAATTGGCTCATTTGTAGAACAACACTCTAAACCATTTCATGGTCTCTTAAAATTATGTAATAGAACCACTCTTTGTTTCCTTATGAATCCAGGTCGCAACTTCTTCCTTAGCATCTGTTGCAAGGTTTCCATGGGGATCTCGAGTGTCATCTCCAAGCATGGGTGTTTCTTCTACTCCTCCTTTGCCACTGCAGCTCTTTGAATTTGGTATCTTCTTCTTCTTCTTTTTGTGTAAAAATACAACCATTACCGGATAGCCATTGTGAATGTTTCTTTGTTTTCGGACAACAGAGGCATGTCCCTTTTGCCGTAGGGTGCGGGAAGCCATGACTGAGCTAGACCTCTCTGTGGAAGTAAGTAAGAGCCTATGCATCTTTTCCCATGGATTGGTAGTTCATTCTGATATTTATTGGTGTTCAGGTTTATCCTTGTCCTAAAGGGTCTGTAAGACACAGAGAGCTAGTCAGAAGATCAGGCGGAAAAGAGATGTACGTTTACTTTGTGGTACTGTCCTTTCGTTCTATAACAATTTTTCAGTTACTCAAAGAATATTGCGGTACTAAAAATATGCAGGTTTCCGTTCCTCATCGATCCAAATACTGATACTTCAATGTATGAAAGTGGTAAGTCTTGAGTTTCCAACTATAATAGCCTATTGTCTTCTTCTCTAGATATATTTACGTTGGTTCTCATCTCTTTTGTATTATAGGTGACATCGTTAAGTACCTATTTAATCAATATGGAAACGGAAGAGGCCCTTCCATTGGACTCCTGGAAAGGTGAGCATCCTCAGAATCTGCTATACTTGGTCAAATATCTGGCTTGTGTAATGTCTAGCTCCTCGGGACAGGGACTATTCAAGTAGGCTAGTACCTCTATCTTGTAACTTTCAGTTTAAATTGTATCACTGACTTCTTAAACTTGTGCAGCACTTTGTTCACTGGATGGATGCCAACACTTCTTCGAGCTGGTAGAGGCATGTCATTGTGGGACAAAGCTTCAGCAGATGCGCCACCTAAGATGCTAGAACTTTTTTCATACGAAAACAACCCGGTACTATATATGTGTTTTTTTTCTTTTCCTCTCTGATCTCGAAGACTCTTCTCATGATTAGTCTTTAGATCCATACATTTACTCTACTTGATTATCGCCATTTCCTCGTTAAAACAAATCTTTTCATCACTATTACCATGGTTATGGGTTAGGGGTTTTAATTCTCCTTTTTTTTGCTCCTAGTATTCACGGTTAGTGCGTGAAGCACTGTGTGAGCTGGAACTACCATATATATTGCACAACATTGGAGAAGGGTCCACACGGATGAGGTCACTTCTAAATGCTTCCGGATCCGATAAGGTATATTTCTCGTTTGCCCTCTGCGTATACCAGAGTCTACACTCTTACCATCACTTATCAAAGAAACAGTTAAAACTGTTGTTGCTTTATTCAAATTATAGGTTCCATTCTTGGTTGATCCAAACACTGGTGTCGAGTTAGGTGATTACGAGAAGATTTTGGGTTACCTTTTTAAGACTTATTCTTCAGCAGCCTCTGCATAGCGGATAGTTTAAGCCATACACCATAACTCCCAAGGTACAAGCTTTTGACTATGCATTATAAATTTATAATACAACAAAGTTGTTTAACATGGAAGAACTAGACATTCTCAAGAGCGTAAAACAAAACCTGGACCATTCAGCGTATGATTGACCAATATCTCAAGTTTATAGTAAATGAACAATGCGTTGTGGATCTTAGATAGAATGGAAGTCTTCAGAACTTAACTCACTACATTTTATATATGACCATGTAGGATCATGATGCATAGTCACAGAGAGGCCCTGTGGTGTATATAATAGTGGTAAATATTGTGCAACAAGATTCAACACCTGTCTTGTATTGTGTTTTGGCAACAAATTCTTCTTTTTCAAGTATCATTTTGATAACAAAAGCCTCCCCCACTACGTTTCACATCTTTCCAATCATAACAGATGTATAATTAAACATAGAACTTATATAATATACAAGAGATCCACCAACTTCTGATGTACTGGTTCAACAGCAACCTTTAGTAGCTCTCATGTCCTCCTCAACTTCCCAATCATTCTCATTTTTTGCTTCGCTTACTCTTTGAGGACCTACATGTGTGTCTCTCTCTCTCGCTTAATATATATACAGCTCTAATCAAAGAGAAGAATCACAGTTTAGTGAGGAAACATGAGAAAACAATCTGTCATCAACCCAAAGCTCATATTCATCTGTTGCACAACCTTGGTCTTGCTCATCATCATCTTGAGAAAAACAAGCGTATCTTCTCCCTCTTCAAACTCCGTATCCAAAACAAACCTTAAATGCCCATCAACCCCACAACAATGCAGCAAATTGCCAGCTTCTCTATCCGACGTATTGGTTCACTACGTCACCTCAGAGGTCACTCCACAACAAACATTTAGTGAAGTCTCTGTGTCAAAGAGAATCTTGGACAAGAAATCTCCGTGTAACTTCCTAGTATTCGGTTTAGGACACGACAGCTTGATGTGGGCATCTCTCAACCACGGTGGTCGCACTTGTAAGCAAGCTTTCTCATTACAGATCTTTCAAGGTTAATCAGATGTATGGCTTCTCATAAGTTCACTTTCTTACAATGCAGTGTTCCTGGAGGAAGACAAAGCTTGGATCGAGACCATAACTAGAAAATTCCCAAGCTTAGAAGCATACCACGTGGTTTACGACACGAAACGGAAAGATTCGAGCAAACTAATGGAGCTAGAGAGAGCAGAGGAATGCAAGAGCGTGTCTGATCCGAGAGATTCCAAATGTGGTTTGTCGTTGAAGGGTTTCCCGGCGGATGTTTACGAGACGCAATGGGATCTGATAATGGTGGATGCTCCAACTGGATACCACGACGAAGCTCCGGGGAGGATGAGCGCTATCTACACGGCGGGTCTTTTGGCTCGCAACCGTTTTGACGGCGGCGAGACTGACGTTTTCGTGCACGACGTTAATAGGGAGGTGGAGGATGAGTTCTCGGCTGCGTTCTTGTGCAGAGGATACTTGAAGGAGCAGCAAGGGAGGCTCAGACATTTCAAAATCCCTAGCCATCGGGATCGCTCCAATACTCCGTTTTGCCCGCCCGATATCAGTCGCCGCTTTTGATCCTCTGTTTCTTTCTATTATTATTATTTTTTTTTTCTCTGTAGAAATAAACTATAAGACAAATCCATGAGAGGGAGAGAAATTGAAGAAAAAGTTGAGAAGATGTCCACAGAAAATTCACTTGTACTAACCAAAGCTTGTGTCTGTTTACCGTTTTCTCTCATCTCTCACTAACTCAAGTTCACCGTCGTTTGTTGCTCTGTTCTCTTCCGGTGTCGGTTCGCCGGCACCGGAATCTCTCTTTTTTTGTTTTTGTTTGTACATACACCGTTTTATACGGTACCAAATCCGGCTCCTCCGGTTATGATTCCGTTCAACGGATTTCACTGTTTCTTTTTTCTTTTTTAGTCCTAGTTCTGATCGCTTGTCTTTCTTCTTTATTCTCTGCTTTTCTTCTTAGTTTGACCTTAAATTTCAATTTCTTGAAGAATTAATATCTTTATTGGTTTAGGGGTTTGTTTCCCATTCAAGATCTGAACAAGTAGAATTGTGTTCAGACACCGATAAAGTCTCTTCGGAGTTGTTATTTTTGGCGTTTCTTTGAAGCTACTTTTCTTTTCATTCAGGGATTAAGAAGTTTGAAGCGATCTCGGTCCAAATATTTCATCTGGCTCTAAAGTTACTTTTGGGTGTTTTGGGGCTTCTCTCAATTTCAGTCTCTGAAACAAACCCTATGAAGCTTCGCTCGTGATTCATGATGATGTTGATGTCGGCCGATGTTGTTCACGACGATGATGTTGAAGCTTCAAGCTTTTTCCAGAAGACTCTTTTTTTCACACGTGTCAATTCCTTTTTGTGTAGGTGTTGATACTTGGGCTTTCAATTCTGTTTTCTGGGCTTCAACCAGTTGTATTTGGACCTTCTTAAATCAANGGGGTTGAAAAAAAAAAAAAAAAAAAAAGTTGATAAGATATGTTATTAGAGTATATCTCTATTTTTTTTTTTTTTTTTTAAAGTAAAAACCCCAAAATTTTCCTTGAAAGGTTTTATTCTTTGGAAAAGTCAATATAATTCGAAATTTTAATAAATAGTTATATTAGACCATCTCCATTACTAAACCTCCTTAGACCATCTCTACTCATGGACCTCTAATGAGTATCTTAAACATAAATTAATATTAGAACTAATATTAATTTAATCTAAGAACTCCACTAACTTTTTATGAACTTTTCTCCCTCCATTGGTGACCCTAAATGTGGGTTTCTTAAGAATAAAAAAAATTAATTTTGTAGAAAATGTGGCTTTTAGTATATAATATATAATATTACAAATGTTGTTTAAAATTTATGCAATATAAGAAAAATAAAACTAGAAATTGTAAGTAGAGTACATTTGGATTAAATATTCTTCGACTTGTGTATGTTCTTGTGGATCGAGATAACCAAATGTTCCTCTTATGTTAGCATCATGTTTGTCTACCATTTCTTCTCTAGATAGACCAAAATCAAAAACCTAAAGTGAAAACAATCACCATGAATAATTTGAGGTGGTTAAAAGTCTATGATCTCATTTGGAGATGAGGATATTTACCCGAGCTTTCATTGATTGATCCAACAAAATGTTGGAAGATTTGATATCTCTGTGGGTTACAGAAGTAACAGCCTGCGTAAAAAAAAAAATGAATACAATATTGACTTTTGAAGTTGTTTCTTACGAGAAGTATTAAGATGGTGGATGGCTTCAGCAATTAGTTTACCTCATCATGAAGATACTCTAGACTACGTGCCACGTCTAAAGAAATTTATACTCTTTTATCCAAACTCAAGGTTCATGTTTTTCAACTGCATCAAAAAGCAATGTATTATCACTTACATGTGTATAAGCTATCAAATTTTTGAACACTACAAGAAAATCTCACATTGATAGCATTGTACGATAGCACGAATTTCGCAAGTGCTATTATAGATGCCTTTCGGAATTTGATAACTATATAACAACGTTTTAAAAACGCTATGGCAAAAAAAATATCGAAGCGGGAAGCTAAATCACTTATGACCGCCAACACTTACCCAAATTTTTTCATTTTGAACGCTAAATACATTCTAAAATAAAAAATCATTTCGGTAACACTTAGGCAAAAAAAAAAAATATATATATATATATATATATATATATATATATATATATATTTTGTTTTGTCTCTCTGACGGTGATAATCTAAGCGACCAAACTTTCGTGAATTTCTATCGCCGCCGGTGAGTATCTACACCTCCGATCTGTTTCAATTTCATGTTGGGCTTGCTGTCTATCCACCTAGGTCTCACTCAGACTTAGGTTTACTTCTGTCTCTGACTCATTTCTCGTTTTCTCTGTGGTTCTAGCCCCCTTTCGATTCACCAAGCCTAATAGAGTAAAGGTATGTCTCCGCCTCTTCTCTTGTTTTCTCCGTCGTTTCCCTTGATTTATCATCCACAACCCTTTCATTTCCGTTTCTTAACTATGATTTCACTCTCATATTGTGAGGTTTTAAGATTTGTTGATAGCAAGGAGGATCTATAAGGAAGAGAAGCAAGGAATACGTCGTCAACGAATCCGTAAGTATTCTAAGTTTTCACAGTCGATTATATAAGAGACTTAGGGTTCGGATTCTGACTAAAATTGAGGAAAATCGATTAATATTGTTTTGGGTTACTATTTGTGTTCTGCTTGTTGCTTAGATTCTGAGTTGTCTCATATCATGCTTTATTCTTGATTTATTTCTCCTTGCTCTTATGCTTAGATTCTGAAATGTCCATTGATAATGTATTTGTTTTGAAGATTTCTGTGTAGTTGTAGATTCTAAGTGTCTCCATATTTTTTTGTTGCATGCCAAAACCTGTTGCAGATTTGAATGCAAAGAGACTATTACGATGCTTAGTTTTTGTTTTCTATCTAGTATTTTGATATGCTTTTGAAATTGTATTAGTAGATTTATGTTTAGTGTTTAGGTTGACATCTTATTGAGAAGTGACCAAGTATGCTCAACTTAGATTGCTATTATGTTATTTGGATATGTGTTTTCATGGTTATGGGTTTAACTAAAGGTTAGAACTGATAATGTTGGAGAAGGCATGGGTTTATCTCTCCAGGTGAGGAAGAAATTTCAAATAGGTGGGCATACAGTAGGGGGATTAGGGACTTTGAGATTTCCTTGTTTATGTTTTCCTTTCATCAAACTGCATTGAAGAGTTGAGTCTGCATACGAGAGAGGGGCATGAAATTTTGTACGGGAGATAGCTGCTGCTTCAGGAGACACTGACAAGGTAGTCTGCCTATGCAAAGTCTGTAGGAATGTCGACCGTCATTTGGGTAGTGTTGTAGTTGATCATCTAGTAACAAGAGGAATGGATGAGGTGTACAAGCTGCGGAAAGATTGATATCATCATGGAGAAGTGAATTCAGAGGCTAAAGGTTCTGAGAAAGCAAACCAATGGAATGATGAGATTTGTGGGTTATATCAAGCTGCACAGTATTTAGATGAGGAGTTGGTCATGAACTGTGAGATGGCTGAGGGTGAAGACAAGTTAGAAGATGAGTTTTTTTTGCAAAACTAGCAAATGCAGAAACACCATTATATCCAAGTTGTGCATCCCATAGCAAGCTCTCAGCCATTGTGTCATTATTTAGACTTAAGACACATGGGTGGTCAGACAAAAGCTTCAATGAACTCCTTGAAACATTGCCAGACATGTTACCGTAACGTACTTCACACATCATTATATGATGTGAAGAAGTTTCTGAAGGCTTTTGATATGGGTTATGAAAAGATCTATGCTTGCACTGCTGTCTGTTCAGAAGGAAATACAAGAAGCTTGATAACTGCCCAAAATGCAAGGTTTCAAGATGGAAGAGTAATGTGCACACGGGTGAAGTGAAGAAGGATATCCCACAAAAGGTATACGGTACTTTCCGATAATCCCACGTTTGAAAAAGATGTTTAGGTCTGAGCAAATGGTGAAAGACTTAAGGTGGCATTTCAGTAACAAGAGCAGTGATGGAAAAATGTGTCATCCTGTAGATTCACTGACTTGGGATCAGATGAATGACAAATACTCGTCATATGCCGCAGAAGAAAGGAACATCAGACTTGGACTTTCTATGGATGGATTCGATCCTTTCAACATGAAGAATACAATGTATAGTTGCTTGCATGTCTTGTTAGTGAACTATAACCTGCCTCCTGATCTATGTATGAAAAAGGAGAACATCATGCTTACCTTGTTGATTCCTGGCCCACAGCAACTTGGAAACAATATCAATGTTTACTTAGAACCTCTTATTGAGGATCTAATGCATCTGTGGACAAATGTGGAGTTGACCTATGATGCCTTTAGTAAAACTACCTTCACACTTAAAGCAATGCTTTTGTGGACAATCAGGGATTTTTCGGCGTATGGAAACCTTGCTGGCTGCAAAGTAAAAGGTAAAGATAGTTTGTGGTTGAGTAATAGCAGGAAGAATGTTTATATGTGCCATAGAAAGGATCTGCCTCCAACACATAGAAATAGGTCTGAAAAAGCGTGGTTTGATGGACAAGATGAGCATGGAAGAAAGCCTAGGATATTGACCGTCATAACATCTCTCAAATCCTGAAAAATTACAAAAATGATTTTGGAAATGGTAAACAACGTGGAAGAAAGAGGAAACATGCTGAAATCGGTGGTCCAAGAGATAACAGTGAGTCAGAGGAAGAAGAAGAATTAGAAATAGACTTGAAGGAGTTATCGAGATGAAAAAAAGGTAAAATTTCTTTAAGTTACCTTATTGGGAGGTATGTTTCTTGTCACATATGTCTCAGTTTATAATTCATAATTCTTGATTTCATTTGATCACTTTATTTGTGTGTATTGATTAGGAACTACTTGTCAGACACAACTTATAAGTAATGCACGTCTAGAGAAATGTCGCTGCAAGCATCCTATCTACACTTCTGCACTATGGGAAATAAAGGACGTACGGTTTAAACGCTCGAAAAGATCTGCAAGTTCTTGGTATTCGAAAGGATTTGCACCCTAATACCTAAGGAAAAAGAACCTACCTTCCTGCTGCATCGTGGTCTTTATCAAAAGCTGAGAAGAAAGTCTTCTGTAAGCGGCTACATGACTTCAAAGGTCCAGATGGGTATTGTTCTAATATCTCTAGGGGTGTAAGCTTAGATGATTGTAAGGTAACAGGTTTCAAATCACACGACTACCATGTGGTGATCCAACAACTTCTTCCTGTTGCACTTAGAGGTTTACTGCCTAAAGGTCTTAGGGTTGCAATTTTACGCTTATGCACATTCTTCCACCTGCTGTTGCAACGTGTAATTGATAGGGAGCAGATTTCAGTAATGGAAATTGAAATTCTGGACACACTATGCATGTTTGAAAGGTTTTTCCCTCCAAGCTCCTTTGATATCATGGTGCACTTGACAATACACTTAGGAAGAGAAGCAAGACTAGGTGGGCCTGCACATTTTTGATGGATGTACCCTTTTGAAAGGTAGTGTTTGTATCTCTCCATTTATTTTATTCTTCTAAAATTTGATTGTGTAAGGGTTAATATTCACTGTTTAACTATCTGACCAGGTACATGAAAGTTCTGAAAGACTATGTTAGAAATACTGCAAGACCAGAGCGGTGTATTGCTAAGTCATATCTAGCAGAGGAGTGCGTGCAGTTTTGCAGTGAATTTCTAAGAAAGACAACAAGAGTATCAGAGAAACCAGATAGAAATACAGAGTATGGGAGCATTTCTATCCTAGAGGGTCGTCCAATATCAGCCTCTATAACTTACTGAATCAGAGAGAAAGCTTATCCATCTTGTAGTAATTCAAAATACAGCTGTGGTGGATCCTTATGTGGAGTTAGTTACATTTATATTAGAAATAACAGTAGGGATCTCCTTCATGAATAACAGCCTGCTAACTGTATACTTTTCTCTTTACAAGCATGCACCTACAATATATGCAAGACATCAATGCAAGATGTAGACGTGATGCAACGGTGTTATGGAGTATGCATACTCAGAAATTTGCAGACCGATTAAAAGATCAGGCAAGTTCTAATTTAGTTGAATATTTAAATATCTATATATGTGTATAAGAATATAGACTTGTTTAGATGGTAAATTGACTTTTGTTCTATTAGGCACCTGTTGATAAGAATGACATGAAAATACATTTAAGTGGTTGGCATATGGTTCACGTAGGTTGGCAAGATCATATACATGCTACATAGTGAATGAGCTGAGGTTTCATACAAGTTCAGTTCATCGGCAAAGTCAAAAGAGTGGAGTATTTTATGAGGCAACAATAATGTGTAGAACTAGTGCTAAAGATACTTCACAAGTGGTTGATCTGGTGTCTTACTTTGGCAGAGTCGTGGATATTATACTTCTAGGCTATAATGTCTTTTATATTCCTCTGTTTCGGTGTCAACAACAAACCGCTGAAGCTTGTCACCGTTTCTTAAACTCAACTTATGCTGGAAAAATCAAACGGATNAAAAAAAAAAAAAAAAAAAAAAAAAAAAAAAAAAAGACATATTGTGCTATTAAACGAGACTACCTCCTCCACTACTACTACTATAACCGACAATCGAAGACTGGCCAAAACCAGAATCACTGGTATCGTGTTTCTTAATCGGTGAAGATGCTAAATCAGAAATATCAATATTTTGTGCTTAGCTCGATTATGAAGCAAAACTGGTTAAAAAAACCTACAAAAAACACGAAAAATCCCCATATATGTGAAAACCTTCAAGCATAAAGAGAAAGAAACTCTAAAATTGGAAGATATGGGTCTCTTAGCGAGACACGGAGAAGGATGAGAAGGAGATGCAACATCATTAATCGAGGAGGAAGAAATTCTCTTAGGGTTGGAGACAATAATTGGCAAATCGCAGGCGGCGTTTACGGCATCGTTGTCAAGGAAACTTGTAACGACAGTAGGGTTTGAGACCTTCGAGGAAGAAGACAGTTCAGTGTTCAAAAACTCGCCCTAGGCGCCCGCCTAGGCGCCGCCTAGGCGCTCATACACAGCTGCCCGCAACGATTTCATGCAAATCGTTCATAGAAATCGGAAGCTCGGTTTAGTCGCTTAAAATCGTTGAAAATCGTTGAAAATCGGTGTATTCGGGCTAGGCGGCGGTTTATAACTGGTTTAGAAATTTTAATTATTTCATGGTTTTTTTTAAGAAACGTGGTTTAGTTGACGGTGGTGAAAAGAAAAAAATTAGGTTAAGTAAAACGTGGGTTTGTCTTTTATATCATCTTCTTTGTGTTTAAGCTTCTCACATCTCTGCCTCTCTCGGTAAACGGACGATCATAAGAGGTTTGTTTGTGTCCCTTTGTTTATTATCACTTTTCTTTGTTTGTTTTGTATTGTCGTTGCTTTTGGTCCAAGTTTCTTCTTAGTTTTGTTTTTTGTCTTTTCTGCTATTTTAACTTTTGCTTATCTTTCTAACTTTGTGTTACTTTTCCTATCCCACTAAGAATATGATTTGTCTTTTTAATTGTACTATTAAGTCTTATATTGGTTATGTCATATGTTAAGTGTTCGTAGTCAATTACGTTCACAGTTCTTAACTTCTTACAGCTTCGTTTCTGGATAATTTTTTTGCTCTGTTTTAAATTTTTGTAATTAGCTCTGTATCTAGTTTTCTAATCTAGTTATGCGTTTATATATCTACATTTCACAGGCAATTATGGATTCACAACCAGCAGCTTCTGCGGGTACGTCATCACTTAAGAGAAATTCTAATGATGTTGGATGGGATTATGGGATTTTGTGTGATCCAAAGAATCCAGATAGAGTTAAATGCAAGTTGTGTTCCAAAGAAATGTCTGGAGGAGTGTATCGGATCAAGGAGCATATTGGTCATATCCCTGGAAACGTTGTTTCTTGTCCAAAGTCACTGAAAAGTGATCAACTCAAGTGTAGAAATGCCATTGCAGAAGCAAAAAATAAAAAAGCGAATAAGAAACAGGAAGACACCATGTTGAGAGCTGAAGTGAATATAAATTCACAGAAGCTTGTGGATGAACTAGAAGAAAATATTGGGACTCTAAAACCTAGCAACTTCCAGGGTCCAATGGATAAGTTTGCAACGGCTATCCGTCCCGAGGCTACTCTAGGCACACAAACAAGACAACAGAACATCAACAGTGTACTCTTCAAGGAGAAAACGCATCAAGTGCGCCAGTATTGTGCTAGATGGATGTATCAATCAGGTATTCCTTTCAATGCAATTGATAATGATGCTTTTAAGATGTTTTGCGAGGCTCTTGGCCAATTTGGTCCAGGTTGGGTACCCCCAAGTCAATACCAACTAAGAGAAACATTGTTAAAGGAGGAAGAAGAAAGAACTAAGAAACTCTTAAAGACTCAAGAGGCAGATTGGGAACGATTTGGTTGTTCTGTGATGACCGATGCATGGACTGATAGGAAAAAGCGGAGCATAATGAACCTATGTGTCAATTCAAGAGGAGGAACAAGTTTCTTATCATCAAAAGATGCTTCCTCGGATGCTCATACAGGGCTGTACATCTTTGAATTCATCGATAAATGCATTGCAGAGGTTGGAGCTCATAATGTTGTCCAAGTTGTAACAGACAATGCTCTCAACAACATGGCTGCAGCAAAAAGGCTTAAAGAAGAGAGGCCAAATATTTTTTGGACAGGTTGTGCTGCTCATACAGTTGATTTGATGCTTGAAGGTATTTCTAAGTTGCCCAAGTTTATGAAAATCATTGATCAAGCTAAGGACGTAACAGTTTTCATATATGGTCATCATAAGACATTAAATATGATGAGGTTCCATACCAAGAGGGATATTGTGCGGCCAGGAGTAACAAGGTTTGCTACTTCTTTCTTAACACTTCAAAGTTTGTTGGATAAAAAGACACAGTTGAAGACAATGTTCACATCAGAAGAATGGGACAAATGCAAACCTTCGAAGACTATAAAGGGGAAAAACAGCTTTGTGACCATTATGAGTCCTGCATTTTGGAATGGTGTTGACTTTGTGCTTAAGGTTTTTAAACCTTTAGTAAGACTTCTTAGGATTGCTGATGGAGAAAATAAGCCTTAAATGGGTTTTATTTTTGGAGAACTCTTGGAAGCAAAGAGTATGATCAAGTTGGCTTGTGGTGAATTGGAGAGAAATTACCAACCTATATTGGAGATTATCGATGAGAAAATGAAAGGTAGGTTGGATTCTCCCTTGCACTTGGCAGCATATCTATTGAATCCATTCTACTTCTATAAAGATTCCTCCATCGAGCATGATCAAATGCTCATTGATGGATTTCTGAATTGTGTTGAGACTTTTTATCATGGAGATTATGATACCCAAAAGAGAAATGACTTAGAATAACACAAAACTTTGTCAAAAGTACTAGAATAACATA
>OVAF01001512.1:0-20385 GCA_900406245.1 Odontarrhena argentea | reverse complement strand
GTAATAGTTCCTCATAATTTGTAATAAAATAATAAATCAGACGACAAAAAAAAAAAGATGATTCATTTCAGTTTTTTTTTTTTTCGTGGAATCTTTTTAGTTGTATTAGGTCGGGACATTTTTCCCAAAATCAAACCGAATTAGAACGAAAATATTCGTATTAATAGCATCCAACGGATGGTGAACTGCTAGAATCGAGGAATCGGAATCAAATTCAAACCGAACCAAGAACTATATTTATCTATTGATTTTAGATCGAATACATTTGGATAGTATGAATAAGATTTGACAATTTTTTTCTTTGATATTTTTTTCGATTAATTAAATTAGCTCAAATGCTTTCGCATAGCCAAATAAAAAAAACAAATTCGATGTATTACTTGTTGCTTTTTAGATTTTCAAAAATTATATTCTCTAGGAGTTTTAATGTTTTCGGTTAGTTTATGTTAAAAATAGCAAAAGTGAATCAAAACTAAAGAGTTTTCGGCTTCAAAATGATTCTAGTAATAAATATTCTTGAACCAAACCAAATGCTAACCAAATTACATTCAAGCGAAAGTCTGACATTCGTATGGATCACAAATATCTTAAACCGGAAAACCAAACCTAATCCAAACCAAACCTAATCCAAACCGATATCCCAAATACATCACACCCTAGTCTTGTATGATTAATTGATGACATGATAATAAATTAAGGGAGTAGCTGCTTACATTTATTTCCAATCTTGGTTTTTACTACATGCATTTGGACAACACGTATCCTAATGGGTAGAAATTAAACGTATCTATATTGATTGATTTTTTTTCTTAATAAAGAAACAAAAATGTAATTGTCTGATTACAGAGATTTTTGTTTTTGTGTTTGGATTTTTATTCAAATAATTTATGGACTGACATGGTTACAGATATGCAGGTGCAGTGGTCGTGTAGTCATATGACTCATTTACCTTTATTTAATTAATTAATCTATTTGAATTCGGAATTTCGAGGATGTTTTAAGATAAATTTTGTATTTCCCCTTTATCTTATTTTATTATATACTTAGCGTAAAGTTTTTCTCAGAGCCTTTTCCGTGACACACGAAAAGACAATTAGTAAGAAATGTTAAAAAGTTATTATTCTGATTTTTCTTCATTTGTCAATTTAAAAAATAAAAATTCTAAAAGTGTATGCTGTACATGTGTGTGTAAATTTCTGAACATTTCTATGAGGGAGGTTTCAAAATATTTATAATTGTTATTTTGTGGAATAACAATCATGCGTATTAATCAATTCCTTTATGAATTATGTGATAACCTTTTCTAGTGCTAAACCTCGGCGTGGTCAAACACGTTGTATGTGTCTTTTTGTTGCTCAAAAGGATTAGTGAATTAAAAAGTTTCAAACATCATTACCCTAAAAACAAATTAAAATTCAACAGTTTCGGCTATAAGAACAAAAAACTAATAATCTCTGAAGAACGTAAGAAGCACTACTTGGTACGACGGCCGTCATTAGTCTTAAACAAATATTTTTGTGTTTAAACCGATAACCAAAAGGGGCATACAATTGAATTGTTTACATTAATCTTTTGACATATTACTACACTTATCATTCTAGAACAATAGGTATTAACAATTAGATTTTTCTCTAAGGTGTTTAATCTGAACTATACCTCGGTTCCGGATATCTCAGTATAATTACGTATTCTGATTTAAAAAAAAAAAAAATTATTACAAAATAAATATAATAATACCTATAGTTTAATATAATGTTAATTTCCGCTTAGTTTAATTTTATAACCAACTATTTTTTGGTATTGGATGGATCATTTTTTTGTTTTTTTTTTTGTTTCGTTTAGGTTCAAATTCGAATTTAAATTTAGTTATTGGGACATATAAATATTAACCAAATAAAACTATATATGTTAGATGTTATAGAATTTGCTTCAGAATATGAAACTCTCTACTTTCTTAATCTCTAGTGTAAACAATCTAGTATTGTCAAGACAGCAAGTTCTTACTTCCGGTTATACCGACATGAAGCTAAAGAGATGACTGGATTTGTTTTTGTTTCTGTGGGGTCCATTCAATAAATAAGCAGAAGCTTCGTCGAAGTTTCAGTTATAGCATCAACAATGGTAGTTTCTTAAAGAAGGGTTCTTAAATATTTTATTGATTAATTTTATTATTATTATAGTATAGAAGTTCTTATTTGTGTTTTGGGGTTCTTAAATAATAACTCTATATGCATTGTAAGAGACCCAACTTATTTTCTTTTATTTTTCTTCTTTTCTTTTAAATAGGGGTTCTTGTTAGGAACCTCCCATTGGGGATGCTCTTATGAATGACTTCACTTCCAATTTCCGAGCATCATCATCATCTTTGGTATTTATGATTACCTGTAAACGAAGTAACTTATAAAAAAAACTCAAAAAGCAACACAAAAAACCTAATAACCATACACTTTTGTCTAGCATAATCAAAATCTCATAAAAACACACCTTGTCCTGATCATACTCAAGAAGCTTAGGTTCAAAACAATTTTCAAATCTTAAGCTGTCTTTTAATCGGTAGCTTCTGAAGCATAGCTAGCTCCAGTGAGACATACCAAGAGCTCTAGCTACGCAGCCAACATCAGAAATGGAAGAGTGAAGGCTTAATGATTCAATTGATGCAGACATAAGATTCCCTGTGACTTTAGGATCCAATGCCAACATTGTAGATTGTAGTGAAGTATCTTTAGGGCTTTTGGGTGTAGAGAGAGCCCGAGAGCCAGAAGGGTGACCTTTTTACCAGAGTTTGGGCTTAAAATGGGCTTCAAATAAACTATAATGGGCTTAGGGATTAATTTGTATCATCATAGTCCTTAACGAGTACTATAGTCCGGTAAATAACACATACTTTCAAAGAATTTTTTGTGAGTGAGTTGATAAGGACTGTTTCGGTGTTTCCATAAATAAAACAAAAATTGGAAAATCTTCCAGGCGAATTCTAAAGTCAAAAGCGTCAAAGGAAAATCAAATACTTTTCAAGCCCTAGCTAGTCTAAAAGACTTCTTCTTCAAGTAAATCTCGTAAAGCCCAAGAAAATTTCTATTTCCAATACCCCACCGACCCTTTCTTACATAATCTCCAATTCACTATATAAACCAATAAAAGGAAACAAAAACATACCAGAAAATATTCAAAAAGTTGTTTGATTTTCGCTTTGCTATCTCAATGTCAATGTCAGGTCTTCTTCAGTTTGATTTCTTCCCAACCGATTTCTATTATCCGAGGCCAACTCGAGTAGAATGTGTGGACAACACCAAACCTTGTGTTCAATCAGTCTTGACAAACAGTTTTAAGAAAGAGCTTGCCATTGTTGTTCGAGAAAAGAAACAAACTGCTTTGGTTCTCTATGCCAATAACGAAACAAAACGGCGTGGATCGTCTCATGGTTCTACGTTTTCTGCTGATTGTGATTCCGCAAATTAGATCTTTTTCTTTTTGGTTAGACTCTTTTAGATGTCATGGTTGGATTTTTTTTTTTTTCTCAAAAAAAAAATTGTAATCGAATGATCACGTGATTGTGTCTTTGTCAACTGAGTTTAAAGAATGATCAAATTAGAAATTAGATCACCTTGAGTCTTGTAATATACAAGTTGCAACAACTTGTCATACTCGATTAAGACCATTATCTAACAACAATAATGGAACCAAACCCATGTGGCAATGTTGATTGGTTTCACCTTTAAAGAAATTATTTCATAAATTATACCTTACATTAGTGAACACAAAAGAAGTATAAATAAACTCATGGAGATGTGATCGTATCATGAAGATTTAAAAACGAAGACGCAATTAAGTGTGGGCACAGAATAGTGTCTCCCCCACAAATTTACATTCTCAATAATCAAATCCAAACCGAGCCAGAATATAGATAGGCAACAAATAGTTTAAATATGGACCTAAAGAACATAAAAACATAACACGAAAGAAAATATAATCCAGAGGGAATCACATCAGCAATCCACATTTAATGGCCACACAAATCAGTTAAGGTTTTTGTTTTTGTTTAATCCTCCTCCTCTTCTTGCAATTGTAAATCCTTATCTTTGAAGCAGAGTTCCACAATCAGAAGCAAGCATCCAAGAGACAGCAACAGCAGAGAGCAGCAAGACTGCACCATTGTTTCACATTCTCAATTAGTTTAACAGTACACATCACACTCTCGGACCAATAACAGTAACACTACTACAAATCCAATTGCTCTGAACATGCAATTTTGTAACCACGAGTTCATTGTTCAATGCAAATTCACCAATGCAAACATGATAAGTGTAATAAGATACAATGCAGATGCAGATTTCAAAAGATGCAGACATGGTAACTCATAATAGATACAGATTCTATCATGAACATCAGATATTCAAATATGAAACTCTTAAACAAGGGCATCACAGAGCACGATGAAGAGTAGACAATTGAAGGATCTAACAAGTAGCAACAAATAATCAAAACACAGTCACCCATAATAATACACACAAAAGTCAAGCTCTACAGGGAGAAATCAAACGTAAGTCACAAGTCAAGATGTACATGGGAATATTCATATTCTAGCTGTCCCATACGACTTTTTCTAGGAAAATCTCTAGTAGAATATTCAGATAGTCAAATTCTCATAGATCCTTAATAAAAATAAACAAACAAATAGTATAATATCAGAATTTTGACTCACCATCCTTCTAGAAAGCCAGGACTACTCTGTTGTTGCTGATGTTGCGGCGGTGGTGGATATTGCGGCGCGTACGGTGGTGGATATCCTTGCTGAGGATATCCCTGTGGCGGATAACCTTGCGGCGGGTATCCCTGAGGTGGATAGCCTTGTGGTGGATAAGCATCTTTCGGATATCCCTCGGGTGGATAACCTGAATTCCCAAACACAAACAAATGCTCAGATCCAAAACCAAAATTCAAGACATGCAATAAACAGATCTAACAAATACAGATCGAAACTCAGAATTCGAAAGTAGAACATAGAGAATTCGAGAGAGAGAGGATTCGACGAGTATACCTTGAGGAGGAGGAACACCGACGGGAGGTTGATTGTACTGACTCATTGTGGTTATTTTTCTGATCTCCGGCGAATTGGAGAATGGGGGACAAGAGGAGAGGAGATCAGATTCAGAACAAACCCTAGATCTAGAAAGTGAGAGTAGTTTATATGATGATGAGAGCGAAGAAGAAGGAAGAGACGAGAGTGTTTTGAGTAAAACGCGTTTTTCAAGTTATTATCCAAAAACAACTCGTCGTTCAATACGATGAACCTTTACTAATAATAATTAATTAAATTAAGCCAAGATTCACGCGGTTTCTGCCTTTTTGCATGTATATTTTTTTGTATTTTCGATATCTCTTCTATAAAGCTTCTAGATTAATTAAGAAATAAATAATTTGTTCTAGTGATGCTGAGGTTTTACCTGAATAAATTTCTACTTATTGACCAAAATAAAAGAACATTCTCTGAGATATGTATGATAAGAAGTTGTATACTTTGTGTTAATGATAATATATAATAATAATGTTGCATGTAACATTAGATACTTACTTCCATTCCATGATGTAATATTTGAAGTGTTATATTACTAGTTTTTTATAGTCGGGCTAAATCTTAATTGGACCAGAAAAAGAGAGTTAGGTTATATCTGAACATCACATTTACGTTTAAGATCAAAGAGGTGAAGGTGACATCTCATCTAATTTTTGAAGGTACATTATTATTTGATATTCGCATTTTAACCCAAAAAAATAATACAGTGTATACGAACTTGTTTAGTCAAGCAAAAAGAGCACCAAAATCTTTGAAAAGACCCTTCATGTGATTCAAAGGATAATGTAAACATCAGCATCAAGGGTGAAATCATTTGATATACATTGATAAGCTAACAGAAGGGTGAAATCATGATTTGAAAACTATAATACTAATACAAAGCACTAATGAGTTTATTACCTCTAAGTCCCAACGTGAGCTCAATCTAGAAAATGATTAGTATTAAGTTTTGTATTGATCACTGAAAGGGAGGAGCTCTCCTACTCAAATCATCAAAATATCTCCTCATAAAATAAGATACAAGTTGAAAGATTGAAAACAAGTAAGAAAATCATTTCCATTTATTAACAAACACGTCACACACACACACACACTAACAAAACATGGCAGACCCCACACTAATCATATGGAGCTATATCCCTAATGACACAATTATTGAACATTAGTAGTGATCCTAATACCCCACCCACTTACATATACTTTTTCTTATTTGATCTCATATTTATATATTTTCTTTTGGAATTTATCGTTGACTTACAAATTTTGGTGTATTTATTCAAGTTACAAGCGAAAAACTAGAGAAAGAGGAAAAAAGAGAGATGACTTAAACCGTAATTATTGACAACGTCCGCCGACAGCGACGAAGAAGAAAGAGGCGACTTTTGGCCGCAACTCACAAGCGTTCCTCCTAGCTCCGGGGCCGGCGTGCGGTGGCTATTCCAGCACCGACGTTGTCCCCACCCTGGTTGTTTCTTCCTAGCTTTTGTTTTTCTTCTCTTTGGTTAGATAGGTGAAGGAGATTTTCAGATTTGGAGATGGTGTTCTGTTAGTTGGTTAGGTAGATTGGTATAGGTTCTGTAGGGTGAGATCTGGTGCTCCGGATTGTTTAGATCCACGGTGAACCGCTAGTTTTTCAGATCTTATTCTCAATTCCTAGATCTATTTTGCCTTTGACTGCGCCTACGATTTGATGCGGTTCAATCGTTGAATCTGGTTTCAGTTATCTCCCTTTAGATGATTGTCTCCTTTTGGTTCTTCTCCCTTTCGCGTTTTTTCTCTGGATCCGGGTTTTCTGTGTTTGGCTTCCGGGGTTTGAGTCTTTTTCTTCGGTTCAGTCTCTAAGCTTTTTTGATTGCTCTTCAACTTTACTCAAGGTTTGATTTTGCTTGTGTTCCTCTTGGTTCTACTCCGGTCTCGACTGAAGGTTGTTCTGGCGATCTTCCCGAAGTGGTTCTTCTTCGCTCCTTGTCACTACATCAAGTTCGGTCGAGTCTTCTTCTCTTTCGGTTGTTTAGGCGTGACTCGTTTCCGCCGTGGAGTTTCCTTGGGCAGGAGTTTGGCTCTCTTCTCCATCTTTCAGCCTTGTTTCTTCTTAGTGGAGGTAGATCTATTCATCAAAGGAGGAGGTCTTTGGTTTGGTTCATCAAGTTTCATTCCTTGTGTACTTGTTTTGGTTTAATCTTCTTAGTTTAGTTATTGTTTCTGTTGTTTAAGTTCTCTTTTCTTCGGTTTAGTGTTTATCAGGTTCCCTCTTTTGGGCTAAGTTTCCGATGTCAGTAACTTCGACCGTCGGCTTTGTAATATTCTATGTGTAATCTGTGGTTGAATAAAAGTTTTAGATGACAAAAAAAAAAAAAGAGGAAAAAAGAGAAAAACCAAAAATTTATTCAAGTTACAAATATGAAAACATTTGCTTTTATTAAAACCCAAAATTGCCTATCGATATAAGAAAACACCTATTATTGTTCTTCCATTTTATAATTGTCAATTAAAATTAAAAAAAGAAAAACAACAACCGTCTGTATTATTATTATGAAAAGAACAACTTCTTTGACGACACATTAACAAACAGTTTTTTCATGAATCTTTTTTAAAAATCAAGCAAAAATATTTTAAACAAAACAGGCTTCTAAACACTTCTAATGATAAAGGGACAAAATTTCTCATTACCTGGAAAGTTCTTCTTCCAACCTCAAATTAGCGTACCAAGAATCTACAAGATCCGAAAAAAAAAAAAAAAAAATACTTTATTCAATTCCAATTTTGCAAAATCAGTAATAAACAAAACATGAGTGGGTTAGGCCCATTATGTCATTAAATGGGCCAATATAGGATTAGCTTTTCCTACCTTATCCTCTTCCGACCAAATTTAAAGATATTTTAAGACATAGAACAATAATTAAAAAGGTACGAGTCGCCAACAGATTGGAACGAATTCAAGTCAAATAAAGCCAACAGTAACGCGTCTACACGTGGACGGCTGATCACTCAATACCACGTTCGCTTCGGTTTCCCAACCTACCCACTTGTCTCTCCCATCATTCTGCCTCGGTACTTGGTTCGGCTCCGAGCCTCCTTTTATATATTATTAACTCCTCTCCTCATCTTCTCGCATCGTGTAAGTCTGATCCTAATCCGTTTCAGCTTTTTGTGAAAGAGACGAAGAAGAAGATATATTATCTACTCGACCACTTCTCAGTTATTTTTCTCAGCTAAGGTAAAGATCTAAGCGTTATCTTCTTCTTCTGGCGATTATGCGATGATTTCGTTGGATTTGTTTGCGATCTAGCTAAGAACTTCGTGAATTTCACTTGTTTTGATCTACTCGATTCGGTTTTATTTGATTCAAATCTTCAGATCTTTCGATTTCGTAGCTAGACTCATCCATTTTTGAAGTGATCTTCACGGAGAATCGATCGGAGATTCGTAGTTCATTTTACAGTTTGATCGGAGTTTCGTAGTTGCTTTATTTGTAGATCTGAAGAGAAACAGATCGATTTTGCTTAGTTTTTGACTTTGATTTTGACTCTGTGTGTGCAGATCTAGAGGTTTGTGAAGTTATGGCGATGGTTTCAGGAAGACGATCGACACTTAATCCAAACGCGCCGCTTTTTGTACCGGCGGCTGTGAGACAAGTGGAGGATTTCTCGCCGGAGTGGTGGCAATTGGTGACGACTTCGACTTGGTACCATGATTACTGGATCAGTCAGCATCAGGGACCTGATGGTTTCTATGATAATGGAGAGAATGAAGTTGATGTGGCTGATCTTCTTCCCGAATCGTTTGATTTTGATGATATGGAAGATTTCTTTGATTCTGATGCTCCTCAGTATGATCAAGGACTTGATGGACAAATCTATCAGTCCGAGTTTGGTAAGTCTTGATACGAGTCAGTATAAAAGTGAAGATTGATTGGTTCTGGAGACTGATTTTGAACTTGTTGTGGTGGTTTAGGATTGGGAAAGAACGGTGAGATGGTGAGGAAATCGATCGGGAACAGGAGTCCAAAGGCGTATGTGGAACCGGCTAAGTATGCGGAGAAGCCATCCAAATACGGGAACCAGAGGGTTGCTGCTGCACCGAGAAACATTCACCAGCCACGTTGAAGAAGAAGAGAGATGGTTAACTAGTCAGAGAAGGAGTTACGTTGTATGTTATTAGTCACTGTACTTTTGTAATTTTTAGTATCTGCTTCCTTCCTACAACAAGAACCTCTGTAATTTTCTGTACCTTTATGATGTTCAGTCTCAACTTGTTTATCATCATCACAAAAATGTAAAAAACTTTAAAAAAATGTAAAATTTAAAGAGTCTATTTTCATGAATGTCTCACCAAAGTTTCATATGACTGAAAAGTATACAAAGAAGTAGTTGCATCAATGTTATTTGCTTTGGCTTTAAGTCTAAGAGAAGGATCCAAACTGACATGTAGTTGTTTCTCAGATCAGATGTTGTTTTCTCAACAGACAGTAACTCTAGGTTGGTGGTTAAGAAGGGCATGTTCTGTTTTCTTCATCATACACCGTCTTTTGTTTCAACCTAAGCATATATCATTTCCAGCTAAGCTTCTCCTACTTTACACACAATGCATGTTCAGGTGCTCAATTTGATTCTCATAAGCAAAACCCACTAAAAGCTGATGACTATTTTAAGTGGACAAAACCACTCGGCATTACTCATAAGTGGAAGAAGTTGACTTCACTCTGTGTTTGTCCAAGTTTAGTAAAGAGAAATTAAAACTTTCTTGTCCGGTTAGGGTTTAAGTCGGTCCACATTCTCAGACCCAAAATCAACAGCAAACATTGTCCAAAAGAAGCGTGTAATCCCGAATAACTCTCCACTCAAAACTTTCGGGAGACGTTTCAAAAATCTTTATCTGTTTAAGAAATACTGTAAGATCATCTCTAAATCTTTTTTATTACGTAAATACCCTTCGTTAATATTATTTATAGTATTGACGCTTCATNTTTATCTGTTTAAGAAATACTGTAAGATCATCTCTAAATCTTTTTTATTACGTAAATACCTTTCATTTCGGGCAAAGTTTTCATTTTGAAATCCCGCTCTAAATTTTCATTATCATGGCGCCAAAGCGAGCATCGCCGCCGATGCAGTCTTCGCTCTACCCTATCGGTAAGATTTCGCAAAACCCTTTCNAGCGAGCATCGCCGCCGATGCAGTCTTCGCTCTACCCTATCGGTAAGATTTCGCAAAAACGCTTTCGTTTTCCGGTCAACATTACATGATTATTCATGGGTTTTGATTGATTTCTCTAGGTGATTACGAGGTCTCGGTGAATGGTAAGAACTTTACTTGTGAATCCGGACCCAATAGCATTCAAATCAGCTTTCCCAGAAACAACATTGTCAAAATCTCAGGTTTGTGGTCATATTGTTTAACTACAAATTTATGAATCTGGTTTTAGAGTAGTAAATGACATTTCATCTGCTAATTTTTATGGCAATAGCATAATCTCTTAGTTACTTCTCTTTTGTTTTGTGCAGAGAAGGATAAAACCATTACTGATTATCTGAAAGAACATATGTTTCTTCTTCTTAATCCTCGTGATGAAGATGAAATTACCAAATCTCATCTCCAGGTACGTTGACTCTTGATTAAAGTACTTAAAAGCCGGGTTTTTTTATTTGTGTGTGAGGGTCTTTTCGCTTATAAGCATTTGNATGGTAAGAACTTTACTTGTGAATCCGGACCCAATAGCATTCAAATCAGCTTTCCCAGGAACAACATTGTCAAAATCTCAGGTTTGTGGTAATATTGTTCAACTACGAATTTCTGAATCTGGTTAGAGTAGTAAATGACAAATCATCTGCTAATTTTTATGGCAATAGCATAATCTCTTGGTTACTTCTCTTTTGTCTTGTGCAGAGAAGGATAAAACTGTTACTGATTATCTGAAAGAACATATGTTTCTTCTTCTTAATCCTCGCGATGAAGATGAAATTACCAAATCTCATCTCCAGGTACATTGACTCTTGATTGAAGCACTTAAAAGCCGTTTTTTTTGTGTGTGTGTGCTGCAATGCAGTTTTTATCATTGATTTTAAGGGTCTTTTCGCTTATAAGCATTTGCGATTTAATCGATACAGGTCGTGTTGAAGTTATATGGTAAAGAGCTTCCTAACATGAAGTATGCTTCAAACACTGGAAAACAATCTGCTTTCCTTGAGAGATGCGTTGCCAAAGGGTAAAATATCTCTTTATCATGAAGAAGATACTTTCTTTGGCTATTTTCCACTAAGATTATTGAGAGTGGACGCCATTTTTAATGCTTTATTTGAATATCATCCTTTTTTTGCAGCAAGTATTGCTCATTGGTCTTGAAGTCCATGCTTAGAGATGAGGTTAGTTATATGCTCCACTACTTACTTCTTGGTCACAAGCTATGTATGAGAAGATTCTATCCANTAACATGAAGTATGCTTCAAACACTGGAAAACAATCTGCTTTCCTTGAGAGATGCGTTTCCAAAGGGTAAATTATCTCTTTATCATGAAGAAGATACTTTCTTTGGCTATTTTCCACTAAAAGATTATTGAGAGTGGACGCCATTTTTAATGCTTTATTTGAATATCATCCTTTTTTTGCAGCAAGTATTGCTCATTGGTCTTGAAGTCCACGCTTAGAGATGAGGTTAGTTATATGCTCCACTACTTACTTCTTGGTCACAAGCTATGTATGAGAAGATTCTATCCTTTGCACAGTTTGATTGAATTTTGTACGCATTCAAGAGTTTGCTCTTTTATTCTAGTAATCTGCCAAAGATTAACAGATGACGCTTTTAGTTTGTCTGCTTTACTACAACTGGAAAGTTGATATTTTTGTGTGTGCTTTTTGTAGATCTTAGCTGCAATCACCTATCAGATAGTCCCTGCTGATACACAGTATGCTGAGATACCTCTTGCTGCTGTAGCATCTACTTACCACAAAAAGGTTAGTTTTGCTCTGACTCTTGACAATTACTGTTCATCATCGAACTTCTGTATTCCATGTTTTCATATATTTAAGAAATAGAATAGCTTTTTTGGAGAAATGCTTTATCGAATGTCTTGTGTTTATAAGTGAATGTCTAATAAGTTCCATGTATAGAGATATTGCATAATACATAGTTGGTTTTGATTGTTTCGTGCATGTCTTCTTTTTCTTGCAACAAATTTACTGAAGATAGTTGTGTAGGAACCTCATCGAAAACTAACAGATGGGTTCTTATTATTACACTTTCAGGGTCTTGGTAAGCTCATCTGTGAAGAATTAATGAAGAGGCTTCGTGATGTTGGCACTCGAACTATATACTGTTGGGCAGATAAAGAATCTGAAGGATTCTGGCTTAAACAGGTAATTTTTATCACTATGCTTATTGTTCTTGGAGTTTTATCGTTATACTTTGTTGCTTTTTCTGTTCGGTGTTTTGTAACTCTTTACGATTTTTTCAGGGATTTGTAACATTAGCGGAGGTAGACCAGAAAGGAAAAGCAAGGGGGTTACACATTAAGTCTAACATTCGAAAAGCCTTGTGTTTTCCTGGCGGTTCAACTCTTATGGTTTCTCATCTGAAAAAGGATTCTTCTCTGGATCCTGCAAAACTCGAGATGTCCTCTTCGTGGAAATATCAGTCTGAAGAATCTCAACTCTTAGCCAGAAAGAATTGCGTGGGTCTTGTGGCAGGAGATTCAGTCAAACTTGGAGCTGGAGAGAGCTCTGGTGGGAGCATATATGTTGACTGTAAGTTATTTGGATATTTATAAAATTACGATATCTACTTTGCCTTAATTGTACATGAGAAAGCATTTTCACTTGTTGAGAAGACTCTCACATGTTTCTGCTACAATGTGCATACACAGGCCTCTCCAGAAGTCCAGTGGACTCGATCACAGGAAAGGACCACCATAACAGGATCTGTGATCAAGCTACCACAGCTGATAGTGAGACCAAATCTTCCACACCCAGCTTGAAGAGATCTTGGGAAGCTTCATCGTCCTCTCTACAATCCAAAAGGATTAGAGCAAACCAGAATATAGACTCTGAGATAGCAAGAGAGCAGAAGAAATCAAAAGATGGTTCTTCCTCCCAAGTTGATTTAACTAAGATGTCTGCGTCATTGATTGACATGAATTCCTGTCCAAATGAACCAAACTATAGAATCTTGTTGATGGACATTGGTGATGAAAGCAAGAGAGCTTGGCTAGCAGAGGTAAATGTATTTATAAGTGATTTGTTTCACAAAGAGACCTGTATAAATATCTCGAGAGGATTGTCGTTAGATGTGTATTCCTATTCACTTTTTGTTGTCTTCTGGTTTCCGTGCAGGTAATAACAAAACTAGGTGGTAATGTGACCTCGGATGGCAACATGAGCACACATATTGTCACCAGTAAAGTCAGGAAAACGTTGAATTTCTGCACTGCTCTTTGCTCGGGGTTAGTCTCAAATTTACTTGCATTCATGTTAAGTATTGTGAAATCTCATTTAGTCAAAAGAATAACGCGATTTTTGGTGCGCCATACTTGCAGGGCTTGGATAGTATCACCAAGTTGGTTAAAAGAAAGTTGCCGAGAAGGAAGATTTGCTAGTAAGATGAGACAGAAACATCCCAAGAATTATCTATCTGGTTGGTTTGTCTAAATTCTAATGCTGACCTTTCTTTTTCTTTTTTGATCTGAATTTGAAGATGAAGCTTCACACATATTACGCGATGAAGAGTACCAGTTGAAATACGAAACTGATCTAAAAACCACAGTTCTTAAAGCAAAAGCTAGGCCTAACTCGTTGCTCAAAGGATACGACATATGCATCGGACCTCACGCTGAATTACCTATTAGAACTTCATCTGCTATAATAAAATCTGCTGGTGGAAATGTAAGTATTAGCTACATATTCTTCCACATTTGAACACAGAACACTTATATTTTTGGTGACATTGTCAGGTGATTAAAGGAGTGGATAAGGTAAAAGAAGCGTCAAAAACGATCTACATCGGGTGCGAAGAAGACATATTAGGGGCTTTAAAGGCGGCAAAGAAAGGGATTTGGACATTTAACAGTGAGTGGTTAATGAACTGTGTCATGAAGCAACAACTCGAGCTTCAAGTTCCTCAGTTTGTTCAGTCCTTGTGATTCAAAATTCAAGTTGGAACTATAGTGACATGTATTGGGCTAGGCCATTAAGCTTAAGTTGTGTCCGTCTATGATCTATCTATGTATATAAATAAATTTCGTATCAAACTTTTTTTTTTTTTTTTGGTATGAGTATGAAAATTAGAAGTTTGACAGAATTTTTACTCTTTAACAAGAAAGTTTAATAACTGGCGTTACCAAAAGAACTCATTTACTTGCTCAGTTTTGGATTCAACTTAAATGCTCATTTTACTCATTGTTACTCTTTCTGTCTTTCAGTAATGAATTAAAGTCTGTCACTGAAAAGTTTATTCAACGTAAATTAACCAAAATTATATTCTTACCAAATTTCCCCACAAGTTATGGTAATACTCTTCATATTTTTCTATTATAAATCCCGAATAAGTAATTTTTCATTATTCAATTAAACATCTTGAAGTTTAAGGAAATTACAAGAATGGCCAACTGACAAAAACGGCTTCTTCTTCCCCAAATATTCAAAACTCCTTTCAGTTTCAAAGTATCATCACCTTCTCCTTCAACAATCACATTCCTCTTCCTTTTTGACGTTTCCTTCTTCAATGGCGGGTCTCTCTTCCTCAAAACCAACTCTTTCTTCTTCATCAAGGCTTTATTTGTTAGTGACCCTTCTTCCTCTCTCTTTAGCTTGTTTTGCCTTCTTCCTCCAATGGAGAGGAGGTGGAATCAACGACATCGCTACCGATAACGATCGATTCCCTGGAATGTCCCTCAAATCCGAGAAACGCTCCCTTCGTTCTGATTCTGGTTGTGCTTCTCTTCTTGGTCAAAGCCGTACTCCTTCGTTTCCTTATCTTCGAGATTCAAAGCTCGATAAGAAACCCGATCTCAAGCCTCGGGTTAGTCATTATCTGATTTTTGTAATATTATAAGCTGATTTGTGATTGAAAAAATCGGATTTTTATTGTGATGGTAGGTGTGTATTACGACGAGTACTTCTGCTGGATTAGAACAGACATTGCCATGGATTTTCTATCATAAGGTCATTGGTGTTACGAGGTTTTATATGTTCGTTGAAGGAACAGCCTCTTCTCCGAATGTGTCTCGAGTTTTGGAGACTATTCCTGTGAGATTTTTGAGTTCTGTTTTGTTATAATTGAATCCTGATTTTGTGTTTACGGTTATTGTTTTGCTAAGTGATGATTTTGGTCTTCAGGGTGTGAAGGTTATATACAGGACAAAGGAATTAGAAGAGCAACAAGCTAATAGGTATAATTTTTTGTGTTGTGTGTTTGTCATTACTGTGTTTTCCTCCAATGGATTTTGATCTAAAATGGTTGTTGTAGAATTGTTGTCTCAGATCATTAGTATGAGGTTTCATGACATTTTGTTTCGTTTACAGCCGGGTATGGAATGAGACTTGGTTGGCCAAGTTCTTCTACAAGCCATGTAATTACGAATTGTTCGTGAAACAAAGCTTGAATATGGAAATGGCTATCACTATGGCTAGGGTACTACTTGTTACATATTGACACATCCATTTAGTCATGGTCACTAGAAAAAAAAGATAGAATTGCTAACAATTTTCACATTCTTTGCTTGTGCTTGGATGTATTTTAGGATGATGGTATGGAGTGGATATTGCATATCGATACTGATGAGCTTGTGCATCCTTCTGGAACCCGTGAATATTCGATAAGACAGTTGCTTAGAGATATACCTTCAGATGTGGACATGATTATCTTTCCAAATTATGTGAGTTAGTTCGATTCTTTGAAGATCTTTGGTCGTTATTGTCTTTAGTTTGTTGATGTGGATAATTCACAACAATGTTCTTGTTTCAGGAGAGCAGCGTTGAGCGAGATGACATCAAGGAACCTTTCACTGAGGTAGAAAATACTATCATCTAGAGCTGTCTGTCTTTGGCTTTTCTGCTCCTATGACTATGAGTTTGACTTTTGATAGATATCTTGCACTTGTAGGTATCAATGTTCAAGAAGAATTTTGAACATCTTCCTAGAGAAGTTTACTACGGAAGCTACAAAGAGGCAACTCGTGGCAATCCAAACTATTATCTTACATACGGAAATGGGAAATCCGCTGCTCGGATTCAAGATGGCCTTAGGCCTAATGGTGCTCATCGATGGCATAACTATGTGACCACCCCTAAGTATGTTCTTGTTCTCACTTGGCTTAGACATATACATATTGGTATTGTGATATGGCATTGATCCCATCTTTGTTGTGACAGTGTAACTAAACTAGAAGAAGCTGCGGTTCTGCACTACACTTACCCAAGATTTTCAGATCTTACTTCAAGACGTGATCGATGTAATTGCAAACCAACTAGGGAGGATGTCAAGAGATGTTTCATGCTGGAATTTGATAGACAAGTGAGTCTAAAATTCAATTGCTTCCCGTCGATTGTATAGTTGTAGTTCATCACATCTTGGTTTCTTTGTAGGCATTTATCATTGCTTCAACTTCAACTCCAGAGGAAATGCTTGAATGGTACAGAGAACACGTTGTATGGACCGACGAAAAACTAAAACTGAAACTTCTTAAGAGGGGAATTCTAACTCGCATTTACGCACCAATGGTCAGTTAAGCTCACTTACCAAATCCCAGATTTTTATATCTTCTCTAATCCTTGTGATTCAACAAAGTTATCATCTTTTTTCTCAGGTTATACTCCAAGACCTAAAAGAAGCCGGTGTCTTCACCTCAGTGGTAACCTCAGCTCACAAGTCTTTCTCAAAGAACATAACCAAGTCTCTAACCTCAACCATCACTAAAGAATCATCTCAAGAAACCACAAGGAAATTATTGGAGTTTGATCTTGATGGTGAATCTCAAGTAGCATCTGCAGTACCACCACAATCACCACCAAGCTTGGAACTAGAATCAAACCAAAGTGTTTAGTTTTGACTGTTGTTCAAGTATGAAACTGAGTTCTGTTGTACATTTTATACAAGAGGAGTATAGGGTTTGTGGGATCTCCTTGGTCCATTTATATAAAACTCTATGTAGAATGTTATAAAACTCAATTCTTGATCACTTTTTATGATCTTGATATGAAAATGAGTGAGTTATGTAGCAAACGGCGCGTGAATATACGCGCAGATACGAGCGAGCGAAACTGTGAACAAGACGCTCTTTTTTTGGCGGTTCTTTTGTCCCCTTCGTCTCTCTCGTTATGTGCGTCGTGCCCTTAATCGATGAACAAGGTTCTTCAGTTAGGTCTCCACAGCTCAATCATCAATGTCGCCAAGTATGGTTCTGTCTGAATTCTTTGTCAATAGTTCTTCGACTTGTTTGTTTGATTATCTCTCTTGAAAATTAGGGATTTTTGTGTATTCTTCTCTCTCGTTTTGGGACAAAAATCAAACTCGGATTTCTTATGGGTTCTGTTCCTAAAGCTGTGACCTTTTGTATGTTTTATTAATTTTTCTTTTCTGTGAAATGTGAAATGGTGAGTTTGATGATGATTTCTAGGTTTCTGGTGGTACCACTTAGGAGTTTAAGAGTTGGTTCTAGTGTTGGAGTAGGAACTATAAGTTTCAACAAGAGGTTTATGTCTACGGCTAAATCTGTACCTCTCTCAATCAACAACAGTAAAGGAAAGGATTTGAAGATTGTAGCAGCAGCTATTGGCCAGAATTTTCATCAGATGGTTGGTGCTAAGCTTAAGGTTGTGATTGATGACTGCTTAGGATTTTTGGTTTAGTTGTTCGTTTTGTTATTGTGTAGGGAAGCGAGAGTGAAAGAGGTGAACTGGGAGTTGTTCAGGATGATCAAAAGGAAATTGAGATGATGACGGTTCAAGAACTTAGAGCTACATTAAGGCAAGCTTTGTGGATATATTAGATTCTTGTTCATTGTTTGAATATGTGGAATGTTTTGTGTATTTGTGTTACAATGGTTTTTGGATTTTAGGAAAATTGGGCTACCTGTGAAAGGACGGAAACAAGAACTTCTCTCGACTTTACGTCTTCATATGGACAGCAATTTACCGGGTATGTCGCTGCATACCAAAAGCAAACATTTCTGTTTCATGTATGGAATCGAAAAAAGGCACTGAGTTGTTTGCATTTTGAATCTGTTTATGCTTGTGCCATTTAGATTAGAAGGAAATGTCTCAAATTGCTATAGTTTATAAGTATTTTGCAAAGGCGGTAAAGGGATTTGGTTCGGAGCTGTGGCTATTCAATATTTTCTCATTATGTAAAAGCCAAGTCCTCGTTTGTCTATCTGTTACAGATGAAAGGTCTGGTGCAGAAAAAACGGAAACTATTTTGTCAACTCCTTCCAAAAGTGTCGCGATCAAAAGAAAAATCACAAACAGAGAAGAGCCTACTGAAGATGACTCCACTAGCTCTGAAGTTAATGAAAATGAACTTGGAGAGAAAAGAGTAAAACGGTCCACTGAGAAAAACGTGAAAGCTGTCTCAAAAGAACGCAAGTCATTGACGAAAACAGGTTTGTCCTCCTGTTAAAAAAATGAAGACTGTTTATCTAATATTGGAATCTACAAAGAGTTTTTATGAGACATTGTGTTTGCGTAATCTTCCTAGGTAAGGAGAAATCTCGGTTGGAAGAGGAAGAAGCATCATTGACCATCTCTAGTGAAGTTCTTAAAACTGATGAAATCATCTCATCCCCTAATCAAAGTGAGCCATGGACTGTACTTGCCCATAAGAAGCCTCAGAAAGATTGGAAAGCTTATAACCCAAAGACAATGCGACCTCCCCCTCTACCAGCGGGTACCAAGTCTGTGAAGGTTATGACTTGGAATGTTAATGGATTGAGAGCATTGTTGAAGTTAGAGAGCTTCTCAGCTCTGCAGCTTGCCCAAAGAGAAGATTTCGATGTCTTGTGCTTGCAAGAAACTAAACTTCAGGTACCCGTCTTAAGCTGTAAAAAAGCTAGCCCTTAGAATTCTTGTACTAAATACATATATTACACATATGGCAGATGAAGGATGTTGAGGCAATTAAGGAAGCTCTTATTGAAGGCTATGATCATAGTTTCTGGTCCTGCAGCGTCGCAAAACTTGGTTACTCTGGAACTGCGATTATTTCAAGGGTAACAGAAGAATGTTCTTGTTATTTCATATCCATTTGATTCTGGTATGTTATATTGGATTGTACGTGTTCTAATCAAGTTGGTCTTTGGACAGATAAAACCGCTCTCAGTAAGATATGGTACTGGTCTATCTGGCTCAGATCATGACATGGAAGGACGCATTGTGACTGCTGAATTCGACTCATTCTACTTGATTAGTACATATGTCCCTAATTCCGGCGATGGCTTAAAAAGACTGGTACTTCTCAAATTTATGGCATTTTAGTTTCTATTGTTGACATAATCTAGTTTTCTTTCATTTAACAAATGTTTGGGGTTTTCAAGTCATGCAGGATTGAAGAATGGGATCGAGCCCTCAGCAACTACATCAAAGTATGAAAACTTTCTTTGCAGTTTCTTTCGTTTTCTGATGTGTTCTACACAAAACTCAGTAGCCCTTTTTTATCTGCAGGAGCTGGAGAAGTCTAA
The DNA here is from genome assembly GCA_900406245.1 of Odontarrhena argentea. NCBI lineage: Eukaryota > Viridiplantae > Streptophyta > Magnoliopsida > Brassicales > Brassicaceae > Odontarrhena > Odontarrhena argentea. The sequence goes on along the minus strand of OVAF01001512.1, from coordinate 649 downwards.
ACCTGTAGTCTTGACTGGTGATCTAAATTGTGCTCATGAAGAAATCGACATTTACAATCCTGCAGTAACTAACTCTCATTCTTCTTTTATGTCATTTAATTAGTTGAAAACAGTAATCACCTCTCTGTGTTTTGTGCTTAATCTTGTAATTAGGGGAACAAAAGAAGTGCTGGTTTTACAATAGAAGAAAGACAATCCTTTGGAGCAAACTTCTTAGACAAGGGCTTTGTAGATACCTTTAGAAAACAACATCCTGGTGTTGTAGGTTACACTTATTGGGGTTATCGCCATGGTGGCCGCAAAACCAACAGAGGTAATCGATTAAGTCTGCATTAAAAGCTGTTGATGGTTATTTGATACATGTATTTGGATTGTCAAACTGGTGAATTGGTGTGTGGAACAGGATGGAGACTGGACTACTTCTTGGTATCTGAATCAATCGCAGACAATGTCCATGATTCTTACATTCTCCCTGATATCAACGGCAGTGATCATTGCCCCATTGGCCTTATTCTCAAGCTCTGATCTATACAAAGCTTCACCCTTCCTAGTTTTTGTGGTGTTTTGGTTAAAGTTGTAAAACCGCTTTCAGATCAACGGCAGTGATCATTGCCCCATTGGCCTTATTCTCAAGCTCTGATCTATTCAA
>OVAF01001511.1:0-21365 GCA_900406245.1 Odontarrhena argentea | reverse complement strand
TTTCCTTTTACGTTTAATGCCTATGTTTTTTTTTAATTTCCTTTTAGTTTATTTTTATCTTGGCTTTAAAGAATTGTTATTGGCTATAATTTTAAAAATTCTTGTTTTCTATTTTCCGTAGACTTTCTTTAACTTAAAATTATCCCTTATCCCTTTAAATAAAAAAAAAACAAAAATATATGGTTTATTGGTTTTCTATTTTCTCTAAATGCTTATTTCTATTTTCTCAAAAGGCTTACTTGTCACAATATTACTGGTCGTTTAAATCCCACGTGGACGCCCTAAGAAACCTATAGCTTCAACTTTTATTAGTAGTAGATTGCAAAGAGGACATACCAACCAAGACGCAACTTCGCCTTTTTTTTCAATTTTGTACACGTAAAAAGTTAAAAAAAAATAATAATAATATAGATAAACAAAAATGAAAAAGAGAAATTACGAATTTCCGAAAAAAAAGAAAAAAAAAAAAACCCTCGACAGTAACTTGCTTTCGCACGTGTGTCAGTTGTGATCCACACGTGCCTGTCTGCCTATTCAGAGTCAGAATCCAAGCTTTCCATTCCTTTTAATCCTCCTCTTCTTTTCTGCTGCTGCACAAAATATTCTTAATTACTCACTAATTGTAATCTTCCATTAAACCAAAATCAGCAAAAGCTAAACCAAAGTTATAACTTGTCAACTAATTTTCATGATGATTCTCACAACAGGAGTAGTTCCCATGTCTTGTCTCAGTTATCTTCATTAAAAATACAACATTTGAGGTTTTGATAAGGTCCACTCAATTTGTCTCCACCAAGAAGATCTTTAATGAAATCAATCCTATACTAACAAAAACTTGCAAAACCAGTTTAGTAAAACTTAATTACCTTCTTAGCACTCTTCTTCTCTCTAACTTCGTATCGACTCTTGTTCAAATCAGACAACCACATCCCAGGAAAACAATACTGCCAAAACACAAAAAACAATTATCAAACTCAGTTTCTAAATTACACAAATTTGAGTAAAAACAAATGAAGATTGAACTACCTGAAGGCCTTTATCGATGTTCTTGGCTCGTTTCCTCGGTCGATGAGGGAGTTTAGTTCCCTTCATAGCCAAGAAATCTTCTTCTTTCTCTTTCCTAGACAAAGCAATGTAGATTCTAGGCCATTCTTTAACTTCAACTTGTGTTGTTTTCTCTCCATTGTTCATCTCAGTCTCTAAATGAACCTGAGCCGTTGATTCTGATCTATTCACCCTTTGATTATGATGGTGATGATGATCCAACCCGTTCTGTCTCTGATCTTTACCGTTTGATCTAGTCTCAGTCTTGTCTGGAGAAGGAGGAGATCTCTTGGAGCCAACGTTAGCCGCCGATCTAGAAGCCATCCGATTATTACCACCAACACCGATGTTTCTTGAAGGTGAACCAGTGGCTGATCTATCTTCCACATGCCTAGACATGATCAACAAACACAACCCACAAAGATGATGACAGTGTTGTACAAGTTTTAACAAGAAGTTTTAGCCCTCAAAAAAATGATTTTTTTATTTTTTATTTGCTAAAAAAGTGAAATTTAATAAAAGAAAAACTAATATTGAAACCCAGAGAGATGTATGCCCACTTGAAGCTAAAGATCTATCAAAATTTTGTGTGATTTCGAGAAGACTGAGTCAAAAGAAAAGGATAAAGAGAATGAAAAATTCGAGATCTGTCAAATAAAACAGATGATGATAATTATATTAATTACCCAATTAATAAACCAATAGAAATGCTACCCACAAATGCAAAAAACACACAAGACATTTGGGGGAAAACCAATAAGACACATACAATGCTTCTTTTCCTTCTAAGGGTATTATTGTAACTTCATAAAAAGAGTTTTATAGATCTAAAAAAAAACCAACTTTTTTGGTAAGCAAATTAAAACACAGTTGATGAAACCAAAATACTTTGACCCCAATAACAAGTTTAACTGTTAAAATAGTAAAATAGAGTTATTGATAGAGATAATTTTCAAAGGGTATTCATGTAATTTCACAACATGTTTATTGATAAAAAAAAAACTTCAATTTGGTTGGGCAAAAGCTATTATCACATGAATATAACAAACAAAAAAACACTTAGATCTCAATAACAAAATTAGATTAAATAGCAAAAAAAAATTATTGAAAGTGTTCTATAATTTTCAGAGGGTATAAACGTAAGTTCACCTAATGTTTATTGATGAAAACTTCGAAACCAACTTTGGCTATCACACGAAAAAAAAAACTTAGATCTCAATAACAAAATTAGATTAAATAGTAAAAAAAATGTTATCATTTTGGGAGATTAAAATACATATATGTATAGATAAAGTAAGAAAGAAAGTAAATTTTGTAAGCAGTCTGAAAAAAAGGGAAAAAAAAAAAAAAATCAAAACTCTGATTTCTAAAAATGGAGAAGAAGAAGAAGATGATTTAGAGGCTAAACCTGGTAGGGACGAATCTAGATGATTCCTTGGCGATTACGAAACCATTTCTCCGACTAACTCCTCCGGTAAGTGACGGTGGTGGCATAGCCGGATTAGTCGATCTTCTCTGAAGTTTATTCGATTGACCTCCAGAGGAAGAAGACGAGTCATCAGCTGCAGCGACGGTGACGGAGACGGATCTGATCTCGGTTCTCGAAGCTCGTGATCGTTTCCGTTGTCCCCACTGTAACAATCCATCACCACTACCTCCTCGATTGGGAGTAGTAGATTCGTGAGAGAGATCTTGAGGAGTGGAAGAAGAAGTGGTGGATCTGAATCGGAATCCTTTGGGGACTCCGTCGATGGTTGTGTTGAATCTTGCTTCTCCGGTTTCGTTGGATCTGGAAGGTGAAGGTCTCAAGTATGGCTTCTTGGTTGTATTGGGAAGAGGAAGATAATCTGGGCTTACTCTTTGATACCTATACAAAAATTGATCAAAAGCTCGAAATCAGATAAAGATCGATTAAAATCAAAGGATTTAGAGAAATGCTTTTGGAAAGTGAAAACAGGTCAAAAGTTGAATCAATACAAGGAGTGATCATAACCAAAACCCAGATCTTAAAAAAACCCAGAAGAAAGTGAAAACACACCAAAAATCAAATACAAAAACGTGAATCGAACAAGAAGAAGAAGAAAGAGAGGAACCTCATCATTATACCCAAAGTGAAACGAAAAATCCGATTCGAATTTCTGGAAAATCGAGTTTCCGATCTGCGATTAGATTTCAGATTCGATTAGTTCTGCTCCTCCATTGACTGTTCCTCAACGGAACGAAGAAGAAGAACAACAAAACAAAAAAAAGCCTCGTCTGGTTCTTCTCGTAGCGATCAAGAGAGAAAAGGATAAAAGGAAACGAGAAACTGTAAAAGGGTATGAAGAAGAAGAAGAAGAAGAAGAAGAAGAAGAATCTGTGAGGAGAGAAAAGGGTTGTGTGTTTTTTTAACAGTGAGGGACAAGGAAGATGAAGAAGAAGGAGAAGAGGAACGGAAGGAGAAATAGTGGGTACGTTATTGTCGCGATTTCTTTTATTATAATATTTATTTATATTTTGCTTCTTCACTCCTTTAACTTTCTCTACTATTCGATCTCTTACTATATTATTATTGGCCCATGACTTGTTCCGAATTCAGCCCATTGAAGCCCACTCAACCTAAGGTTATATCCAATTATTATTGTTGACTGCAGATATGATTTCCAATCATTGTTAGGGCTTTTTGTTTTTTCTTTTGGGTTATCGGTTTGACCCGGAGTGCATAATTTTTCTTTTTTGGTCAGAAATCTACTACTAATAAAACTTCAAGCTATAGTGCTCTGAAGACATCCACATAGGACGTAAAACAACAAATAATATTATGCCACATAAGTATTTAAATAAAATAGAAAATATACTTTTAGACTTGATTTTATAAAAACTGAAAATTTTCATTTGTAATCAAAAACAAAAATAGTCAAAAGAAATTAAGTAAAAGGATAATTTCCAGTAAAAAAATGTCTATAGCAAAACTGAAAATTCTCATTTTAAATCAACAACGAAAATAATCAAAAGAAATTAAGTAAAAGAATAATTTAAAGCTAAAAAAAAGTCTATAGCCAAAAAAAAAAAATGTATGATTTACAAATTAAGGAAATCACACCCAAAGAAAAAGCCTACAAAAAAAAAAAAGATGACATACCTTTAGGGAAAACACATAAAAAATATATTTAAAAATGATCACATATATATAAAAACGAAATTTAAAAAACAAAAACATATTTGTGTTTTTTGAAAAATATGGAAAGTTTAAAAAATAAATTAAAAAGGAAACGACAAATTATAAAAAGACATTAATACCTTAATGTTAGATTATAAGTTAACTATTTTTGTACTAACCAAAAAAGAAATTAACTAATTATCACATTAAGAATGTTTCTTAATTTTGAGGAATTAATTCACCTATATATAGTTTAACACAAACCATGAAAAATCATGTCACATTAAGTAATTTTAAAAGAAGAGAAATCATTTTGATTTTAGGCTTGGTCATTGATGATTTTCAAAAATGTCATATGAGGAAAGAAGTCGGGTCATTCACTTCTCGGAATAAAGAAACCCTAAAAAATATGATATGCTTATAGGTTTAGAAGTTCTACTTATGGATAAAAATGTATGAAATGAGTTACACTATGATTTGATTAATGTTACAAAAAAAAATAATAATAATGGAGTAATTTACAAATTAAGGAAATCACACATAAAGTCTACAACAACAAAAAAATGGCCTGCCTTACTAATCAAGGAAATTAGAAGAAAAACTTTATTTAGAAATAATCACAAAAATCAAAAACTTGAATATTAACAATATATTTTTGCTTTATGAAATAATTTTTTTAAATGTTTTCTTAGAAAAAGTTCTACAGCAAAAATAAATGACATATCTTACAAATTAAGGAAATCACAAAAAAGACTTTTTAAAAAATAATCACAACTTTTTTTAAAAAAAATTCAAATATCTATGCTTTCTGGAAAAATGAAATTTTTCTAATAGATCACAAAAACGAATTTAAAAAAAAAACATTAAAAAACAATAATATTGTGACAACTACGCGGTTAAAGAATATGGAATTTTGGTTAACAATATATTTGTGTTTCTTTTTCTTAAAAGGGATGATTTCAAGTAAGAAAAGTCTATCTCTTAAGAAAGTATGAAAATTTGATAAACAATATAGTTGTTTTTTCTTTTTTTTACTTAAAAAGGATATTTTCAAAGAAAAAACCTACATAAAAAAAAAAAAATAGCATACCTTTAAAGTTAAGGAAAAACACACAATTTTGTTTTGAAAAAAAATAATCACAACTTTTTTTATATGAAAAACATATTTTAAAACAAAAACATTAAACATTTGTTTTTCAAAAAATGGAACATCTAAAACGGCTACATAAAAAGGAAATAATAAAATATAAAAAAAGAAATTAACTTTAATGTTTGATCATAAAATAATATTTGTACCTTATGGAAAAAATGTAAAGTAAAAAAACTTAAAAAAGGAAATGGCAAATTATAAAAAGAAAAAAAAAATAGAAATACCTTAATGTTAGATTATAATTATCTATTTTCGTACTAACAAAAAAGAAAATTAACTAAATATCACACATTAAGAATTTTTTCTGATTTTGAGGAATGAACTTATGTATAAATATAGTTTCAAATAAACCATAGAATCAAATCACATTAAATATTTTTAATGGAGAGAAGACATTGATTTTATAAACTATGATATGTTTTAAATATATATATATATATATATTTTAAATATTATTTTCCATTGAAAATGATCCGTCGAGAAATGAAATCTANAAAAAAAAAAAAAAAAAAAAAAAAAAAAACTAAACTTAACTCATGATCTATAAAAGTGATTAATAAAGAATTTAAGGGAATGATCGTCATAATATATTTTTTTTATCTTTACATCAAATTTGGGTTTTTTTTTTTATCAATTATTCTTTAGTTGTTGAGAATGCATCAAGGTATTTACCTACGATTAATCTTTACTTAATTACAGGGCTGTTTATTCCGAGCATAAAAATATTTTTTACAAAATACAAGTCTTTTGAAATGATAATTCATATCATATACGATACAATGACATATTTTTCAATTACGTATATCAAAGAAATAATTCATATGATAAGATATATTTCGATATAAAATCTAAATTAAAATTTTTTTTAAAAGTATATTTACTTTTGTTTAAGACGGTGGTGAATTAAGAAAAAAAAAACTCATGAAACCTAAATGATAGCAGTATAAATTTTACAAAAGATCCGCGCGTAGCGCGGATAGAATCCTAGTAAAAATTACAAATTCCATCAATATCCAAAACCAGCGATGTCTAAAGGATTTAATTTTCGTCTTTTAAGGTAAATAATTGATAGATCCAGTCAACAAAAAAAATTAGCATTTTGGAGATGTTATGCATTTATCAATTATACGGATGTCTTGATATATAATTGGAGATATTTTAGTTCGTAAAGTTATAAAAGAAGATTTTCAGAGAAGGCATTGAACGACAAATACACGGTTACATTTTATATTCAATCTACCATGTAATCGGCCGTTTTAACTCATGCATTGCCTTAAAATGTTCTCCCAAAATCAATTTTTATTTTATTTGATAAGTTATAAGGAGTTGTATATCGAACCTACCCGAGTGAAGGCAAGTTGGGGAGCCGTATGATGGGAGTTGTATATTGATTGAAGCAAATATACGAAATAAAGTTGTAAAATGCTACACTTTTTATTGCTGAGCAAAAGAAGAGAACTCAATATCCACTTATTGGATATCCTCTCGATTTCTAAATATAGATGTGAGTACATGTATAATATATTCTCCGTTACATTGGATTTGCCCGAATATGAACTATATATATTTAAATGAATCCTTAAATCTATTAACGACCATCATTTTATTATGAATTATTTAATTCATTTGAAAAATTCATATTGACACGATGCCACATGAAATTAGCTATGAGGTTTGTGGAAAGTAACACAAGTGCATGAAAGTCTATACAAAATGAAATACAAGATTTGAATCAAATCACAGCCACCATAGTATATTTGGATCATGCATACAGTGGACGATATTGTTATATCGAGGAATCCTTGAAGAACTAAGATATCTTCTCAAACTTAGTGTAGCTGTCGAATAATAAATTTAAAATACAGTATTATTATCAACTAACCAAATGATATGGTTAAATATTATGAGAAATCAATGATTTCCGTACATCTACATACTCATCCTCCTTAAATTTTTATAATTTTTTTAGTCATAATTAAGAAACGATTGAGGACGTTGATATGTCAAGGTCTGCACCCAAGTGTTATCTTATATTGAAAGAAAACTTGGTCAAATAACTCATAATATATATACATCACAAATTCACAACCTCAAACATTCAAACAAAAGTTTCATATTGGAAACATAAAGCTAAAACCAAACGAATAATATTTAATGGCATATATGCTAAAATCTTATCAAATTAATATTTATATGCTAGGTCTCATTTATTGTTCCCAGTTGATATTTTCGTTTGTGTTAAGTTTTTACGGCATCGTGTGCTAGGTTTTAAGTTACTTATTACTTGTGATAAATATATATTCTATAATATAAATGTATAGTTTTTATGTTCGATCGCCGACAAGTTCTTCCTGGACTCTACTTATGTGAGAGATCGAATTGTATCCACTTATTATCTTATGTTTTTCTGTACTAGGTTCAACTATAAGTTCAAGTTCTTGGCAAAACTCTTAGATCTTGTTGATTTGTATTGTCAAGGTAATATGAATGAAAAGAGATTGTTGATCCAAAAAATAAATGAATGTATAGTTTTCATATGCGTTAAAAAAAAATATCAGTAATGTATAAAATTTATATATATGAATAATATGAAACAAAATATTTGATTTATATAAACAAATATTTGAGATATATATAAACACATTACTTAGGGCATACGAAAAATATTTCATTTCGGTCTAGTTATTTTTTGTATGTTTAATATTTTTTACACTTATCAACCTTTAATCATATTTGAATATTTCAAATAAAAATAAAGAAGACATAAAAGATGTCAAATAGTTATTCAAAAAATTAACATATACATTAGTGGAATCATTTGCTCGTGTGATTTTTATTTCGTACATTTTTGTTGCCAATTTTTTCCCTGTGAGTGACATGTGAACAAACTCAAGTAACAGGAGGAAGTTATATGAAACATTAATAAAGATGTATTACCGAATTAATATTCTCGAGATTTCACAATGTTCTTTGAATCTCATATACGCTAATTAAAATTTTAAAAGATCAACAAAATATAATTTTAGAGTTTGTGTTTTTGTTCTTTAGTGTCAACCTCCCTTTATTATTTCGAATCTAGCAATATCAATTCAATACACATGTGACCGCACAAAAAAAAAAAAGAAAAAAAAAAGGAAGAACTCACAATACATAAATATCAGAACAAAACGATTTTTTTATTTTTTGAATAATTTAAAGGGTTTAAACTTAGGTCCATACATATTCTCATATCCGGTGAATATTTTATATGATCATGTCTCAAAAGAACCACTCAAACCGATTATTTATGGACTTAATTTGAGATATGGACTCTTGGACTTAAACAACTCGTACTAGATATAAGAGACTAATAAAAATGGAGTTACATAATATCTGTCTAGTAAAATTAATGGATTTACATCATATGTTTCTTGTAAAATCTTGTTGGTTATTAACAGAATTTTTTTTATAGACTTCTCTCACTCTCTGATGAAACTTTAGATCGCATATGTGATCTTGAATCTTGGTGACCTGGATCGCACCATGATGAAAACATGTAAGCTAGTTTTATACAATGAAAAATGATTGAATTTGTCACGGTCCAAACAATGACGGTGAACCCATACATACACTTATTCTTATTATTAGCAAATTTCCAAAATACCACAAAACTTTTTGTTTTCTAAAAATATAACTAGAAGTTTTGGTTTTTCAAAAATACCACAAAATTAAAACTTAAATTTAGATTATTATTGAGTGACCAAAAAAAAAAAAAAATTTTAGATTATTAAAATTATACTCTAACCCTCAAAACTAAACCATAATCCTCAAAATTATTTTCTAAATCTATATTAGTGAATCCCAACCTAAAAAAAAAATTTATAAACTATTAAAATTATTTTTTAGTGTTTGTGGTATTTTTGAAAAACGTAAATTTTTGTGGTATTTTTGAAAAACAAAATATTAATTGGTATTTCTGGAACTCAGAACTCCCAAATCTAATATTTATGGACTTTCTCTATTATTAGGTCCCCGAATCCAACAATTATTGAAAATAATTTCCTAGTAATTTTATCGTGGAAGATTATGCAACTAATAATATGTTAAAAGAAAATCGAAGTCCCAAATTCCAATGAAAAAGAAGAGTTGCGTACCACGTTATTTTTATAATTAAAAAGTGAACTTGGTTGCATATACTATATGTCCGTTCTAATCTCCTAATTTCATTTTCTTTCATTTTCTTTCTTGCTTGCTTGCACGTATGCATATTCTCATAGTTATACTAGTTTAACATAAATAAGTCGCATTCATTTCTTATATAACATCTTAATTTAGAGATGTCAACTTCTTGAAACTTAGTAGAGAATTTACATTCTATAGTATATAAATGATGGATAACTATTTTAATTATTAAATTCGCTCCAGATAGAAAACTGAGTTTTCAAATTTATAGACAATAACAATTTGGTTAGTCATTAGGCTACTAGCTAGACCTAATACATATATAAACTCCATTTCATAACCAAGATTCAGACTTATGTACAGAAACTGAAAAATAACTTATCAAAATTAATAGTAAAAGTGAATTATGATCGTTTGTATTAGTGTCATCATTTTCGGTATATTCAGATTCGGATAATGCATGTTATTGATACAAAGCGTAATTTTTTTTTTTAATATCTTTGTTTTAAATAGAAAGTGAAACTTTGAAGTAGAATGTAGTGAATATATAAGAGAAGAAATTGGATTGGAGAAAATATACAACCGAACAAGCAAATTAATGTATAGAAAACTCTCATGGATAATTAATAAACAAATTAAACACTTTTAAAACAACAAACAACAACAAGATGTTTTTATCCACACAAAGACAACCACATTAAAGAAAACAAAATGAGAAGAAAAAATTAACTTTCTTTCCTTTCATTTTTTTTTTTCTTACTTGTAAAAAAAGTTTAGTACCATGAAGAAAAACTCAAGCCTTTTGTGGAGCTGCCGCAGGAGTTTCGGTAGCCTTGGCTACGGGAGTTTCGACGGCTGGAGTTTCCGGGGCCTTGACTACTGGAGTCTCAGCCACTGGTGCTGCGGCAACAACGTCTTTTTTCACTTCTTCCACGGGTTTCTTGACTTCTTCTACGGCCGGTTTCTTCTCTTCCACCACTGCCGGTTTCTTCTCCTCCTCGACCACGGCAGCTGGCTTCTTCTCCTCCTCCATGACGGTGGCTTCCTTCTTCTCCTCCTCCACCACGGTGGCTGGTTTAGCCTCTTCTTTCTTCTCGTCAACAATTTCTATCTCTTTCTCGCTTGTTGTGGTTTCCACCGGTTTGGTTTCTTCCACCTTGGCGGGTTCTTCCGTTTTTACGACCTCTTCCACCTCTCGTGGCTTCTCCTCTGCTGTGGCATCACCAGCCTTCTTCTTCTCGAAGAATTTCTTCACCTTTGGAACAAACTTCGACCAGTAACCCATCTTCTTTTATAATAGTTTTCTTAATAATCCTAAAACCAAAACGAAAAAAGTATTATTAGAAAGATTATTCTCAATGGTTGAAATGTATTGTTCGAAACCATAATTTAAACCTAGAATTCTTCCGGTTACCAATATCAATATATGCAGAAGACAAGAGATCTTAACGTTTAATCTTGCAATTAAGAACGACACAATATCGTTTACGTCATGATACATCAACCTTTGTTTTGCTACGTTTATGCACCTATTGGCATCTATGTATGCAAACCATATATATATCATGATTTGTTTGTAAACATATATACGGTTTTTGTATAATCTCAAGCTCCAAGGTTCTAAAGAATCTCAAGAGAATACCCCAAAAACACCCAAGAATGAAGAACATTTATTGTATATTTTTCACCTTTGAATGATCGAAAAAAAAACAATATGAATAGAATATTTGTTCTTATTGAGATTTTGATGATGAATCTTACTTGAGATGATGGTTTCTTGAAGGGATCTTCTTCGACTTTTGTTCTTCTTAATTCTCCAATTAATTAGCTTTTGTCTCTCTGGTTTTTAAAGAAGTCCTTCCCCTCTTATAATAGAAGAGATTATCTTCTAATCAACCTTTTTGATTCTCATTTAAATTACGTAACTACCCCTCTTTCTTTTTCTGTCATTGTCCAGCATTTTCCCGTTGGCGCCGGAACCAATTCTGTTGACTAATGATGTTCACGGTAGTAAACCGAAAATCGGTTCGATAAAATCCAAGTCCATACATGTTTTATATGCTTTATTCATTAAAATCTAAGGTTCGATTGAGTAATTTAAGAAGGAAACTATAAACCACAGCTTCATAAATTGTCGTTATGATTTTCCGGTTTCACGGTTTTCTTCCAAACCCGGTTCAAGGTCAAAGACAAGACAACGTTTTAAGAGGATTAGAAGGGTAATTACGTGATTTCGTAGAAATTTGCCAGCTGACGATTATATTGCAATCACAGTTGGCAAAATATAGAAAATTGGCAATTTAGAATTGCTTTTTTGACAAAAGGAAATAAGGAAAAATTGTCTAATTCTAACTTAATAACTTTAATTTGTTTTAAAATTAGACAGATATACTTTACTACATTTCATGATCTTTTTGGTCAATTTACTAGTTGTTATTGATGATTTAGGGAATTTAAAGTAATTAGAAATGATATATCCCCATGCTTTGCTGTTTGAAAGAGATTATTAGACTGACAGTAGATTAATTAATTTTGAATAAATCATTGTTTTCTGAAGACAGACATCCCACCCTCAATATCTAAGCACAAAGCATGAATTCTCCATCACAACATGGTTTACACTCCTATTTACAAACTTAACAAAAAAAAAAAAAAAATGATTGTTGATAAAATTAATTCTGAAGAGATTTTTTCTAAAAAGATATCATTTTTATTACAATTGATATGTACATTCCACGAGTGATATACAATGGTTTAAGAAATTATGTTATCAATAATATGCATTATACAATACCAGTTATGAGAGCTGATTCAAAATTTAGAACATAAAAATTGTTAATAAAACTTTGTAAAATATACACTGTGATGGGTTTCAAATGGTGTGTGGTTTCGAGATTATTTAAAATCGATTTTGGGTTTTTATAAAATATACACTGTGATAGGTTTCATATGATGTGGTTTTTCAAGATTATTTAAAATCGATTTGGGGGTTTTGTAAAATATACACTGTGATGGGTTTCAAATGGTGTGTGGTTTCAAGATTATTTAAAATCGATTTGGGAGTTTTGTAAAATATGCACTGTGATGAGTTTCAAATGGTGTATGGTTTCGAGATTATTTAAAATCGATTTGGGGTAAAATTATGATTCGTATCTTTGAGTAGTGTATATAATGAATTATGTTCGTAAAACAATTGTAAAGTCCTATAGCACAGTGGCAAGTTTAGGTTTTTTTTTGCTGAATTTCTGTAGGCCCAAAACGACGTCGTTTGTGACTAACGGCTATTGTTAATGGAGGTTAACTTTTTAACAGAAATTTTTAAAGGAAGTCTATTTTAGTAAGTCAATGCAAAGTTTGGATTTTACGATAAAATTCAATGCAAAGTTCGGGTTTTATTCGGCCATTCTAAAATTTAGAATTTTTTTGGCAAGTTTAACAAAGTACAGGTTTTTTTTGTACCGAATTCCTGTTAAGTAAAACCTCTTCGTCTAACGTGTCGTCGGTTTAAAAGAAAAAAAGAAAATTACAAACGATGTTACCAAAAGATGAAAACCAAGGTATAAATGTCTTTTATATTTCCAAAGTGATATATGTTGAAACACAAATCAACAAGTGTTAGATTTTAAGTAAAAGATAAAAAAAGAAAATGCCATCATTTACAATTACCTCAAAAATCAAAATCAAAACTAAAAACTAAAAACCAATATATATANATATATATATATTTTTTTTTTTTTTTTTTGTCGACAACTAAAAACCGATTTATAAACCACAATGTTAACATTAATAGCCTCCAAATAAAATTTCGTTAGCCCACATCTGCATGGCCCAAGAGATAGCTTGGCCCATTACGCTGTGTTTATATATCTCTTATCTCAAAATTGGAAACAATAAGTCATTAACTTGCAACGGCTCAATCGGTAGCAGATACGATATGGAACAAGTTTAGGTCTTTAGGATTTTTGACGATTTCAATGACCTATGTTTGATCGGAGAAGAAGCTATGATAACGGCGAAGACAAAGGGTATGATTATGACGGGGCTTGGCTCCGGCGTTCAAGAATCAATTCAAGTCATCGTCTTTGCCAATATTACCAAACCGAGAATCCGTCTCTTCCCCGGAAAGGTGGTGTTTTTTTCCCATCTCTCTTACATTGAAACTGAACAGAGCAAGCAATTAATCTGTGTCGTTGTCTAGAATGGTGAGGACGAGGGGTATGGTTGTGTCCGTTGAAGAAGCACTTTGGTCGTCATGATCCAGTCACCGTCTTTGCCATTGGCAACCTAGAATTCGTCTCTTTCTCTAAAAGGTTGTGTCTTTTTACATCTTTCGTACATTAAAACTGAACAGAGCAAAGCTAATACCACAATTGTAACACAATATCTCTGTATCAATTTTTGGCTTTGTTTATTCTATCTTGGCCATTGGATGTATGTGTATGTATAGGATCCCATTGTGTCTCTAGACGATAAAGATAAACCTCTCTTTCTTTGCGAACCTGGCTTCGATCAATTTAACATTCACAGAAAGTAATTAAGCTTCTCTTTGCCTCCTAGTCTTAGCTTGAAACCCTTTCAACTAGTCTTAAGGCTCTGTTTGTTACTTTAATCACCAGGCTCCAATGTTCGCAATTATCTATCCTTGTTTCTCTATGATAAAACTATCTCAATCTTTGCTTTCTGAAACATCCTGCCTTTGGTCTCATCTTTCATTCCAACAGTAGATTCAATACCTTCTTCTCTGTTGCTAAGAACAAGGTGACTCTTTATGTCTTAATTTGCTTGCTCCCATATAGAGATATGCAGACAACTGAAGTACCATCTTTACAGATACGTTGCCATCAGTTTTGGAAGAAAGAGCATGATTGGGGATGGAACGAGTTTATGGAGTTACATGAGTCACAGGATGGTTTCGTACATTGATATACTGATTGTCTTACAATTGAAGCTCAAGTTCAGGTAATGCAAAGGCTATAGACAAGGCTACAACAGACGGACACAATGTTGATGGTGGCTTGAAGGCTATTGGTTTGACTGATGAGAAAGAGACCACTATTGTCTGGAGAAAATCCACTGGTCTCCCTCTTCACAAGGCCATTGTCTGGATGGATGCTCGTACCAGCTCCATTTGCAGGTACATAGCCAAATCCTAAGATTCTTGACTCTGTATAATCTGTTTTGAGGGATCTTGCAGCTTTATGGTTGCATTTGATTCTTGTCTGTGTATAATCTGTTTTGAGGGATCTTGTTACATAAGGAAATTATTCGTTTGTCTGCTATGTGATCTTGAATGGTTAGTGTAGATTGTAGAATGGTTAATCTACTTCCCATGTATATGCAGATATTTTGAACCACCAGATGTACAGATATACGTTACACCGGTTTTGGAAGAACGAGCAGTATTGGGGATGGAACAAGATGGTTTCATAGATGCTTCTGATTGTCTTACAATTAAAGTTCAAGTTCAGGTACATTTCATTCTCCCCTTCTTGTTAGTTTGCCATTTTGTTATTTCTTTTTCGGATTTTCATGTTTTCAAAAAGATTTAAAATTTTTTATTTTTATTTTTAAAATCCGTATATTTGATTTTCTGCTTCAATTTGGATTATTAGGTTTTTTAAAAAGATTAAAATATAGTTTTTGTTTTTCTTAATTCTTATATTTATTTACTATATATTATTTTTTAAAAAATATTTTGGAGGCAGAGGAGTAACACGTTATCATTACTGCGATTTATGATGAGACAACAAATTGAATGTGTCATCTCGTCTTTGAATTCGTCCTCGGTCCGTTAGTAATCACACGTTTTTTTATGTTTTCATATTATAACTTTTACGCATTCTCTAACTAATTTGATGATAAAAAAATTATCCCTCTCGGATTTTTTTGTTTTGTTTTTCTACTATAATTATTTTATAATTTGACATGTTTTAGAGGGATAACATGTATTATCTTATCAGTTATTGAGACTTAAAGGAATTCATGATGTGATTACAAATCGAACGTGGCATCCCGTCCTTGGATTTTTCTTTGGTCCGTTAGAGGTGACACATTCAACACGTTTTTCACGTTGTGATATTCCCGCAATCTCTAATAATTGATTAGATAGTAAAAGTCTATCTCTCGGGTTTTTAGGTTTTATATTGTTTTTAGAGGGATAATTAATATTATCTAACCGTTATTGAGACTTAAATAAATTTTCAATGTGATAACAAATCGAAGGTGACATCCTGTCCTTGGATTTTTTTCTCGGTCCGTTAGTGGTGGCACTTTCTGCAAGTTTTTTCACATTGTGAAATTTACGCAATCTCTTATAACTGATTTGATAATAAAAGATTCTCTCTCGGATATTAAATTTTTATTTTAAATATAGAGAAGATTATGTTTTACAAAATATTTTCATTTCACTATAATTTTCAAAAATTTAAATGTTTTATAGTTCTAGAGAAAAATACATATTATAATATTGGTTATTGGGAAGTTCATGATGTAAAAACAAGCGGAACATGCAAAAAGAAATTTTTGATAAAATAATATTTGTTTTATGAGAGTTTTTTTTGTTTTAACATCGTGAAAAAAGTTGATACCACTAATTAATTAATTTTATTAGATGATGATGATGTATAGGAGTGTCAAAATGGTTATTTTTTTTTTATGATGATGGTGAATAAGGGTGTCAAAATGGTTATTTTTGATAATTAATTAACTATTTTTTTCATACTAGTTTATTTTTTTTATATTTAAAGTTTTCAGTATAATATATTTTTATTTTACTTGATTTATAAATTTTTCTTAAATTTTTTTTGGATTTATTTTTTTATGTTCTTATGATTGTTTTTCAAGTTGTTATTATGAATTTTTTTTTTTTTTGAAGTAACCGACGTTAAGTTGAGGTTGTTAAATGGGTACCATTTTTAAAGTTTATATATTAAAATGGGGTACTTAATTAGTTACTATTTTGTTGACAAAAAAAAAAAATTATAGTTATTATTCAAACAAGTTGTTTACAACAACATTTATTATGATAGATGATAAATATTTTATTTTTGTTTTATTTATTTTAAATAGTATCACTTAATTTTGTCTACATTTTAGATGAGAAACTCTATTTTTCTGTAGTGATAACAAATGGCTAAAACCCATAATTATTATTTTTTGTTTTTTATATACCTCAAGTAAGGATAATGAGCATAACATTTCCCACTATTACATGTTTATTAGATGTTTTTTGTTATTATATCCATAATGTAGTGACCATAGTGGAATAAGGGAAGTCCACTTAAAACATGCATTGTGCATGGTTAAAACTAATGGGCCGGCCAATTGTGACACATACATGGTTGACAAAAAAGTAAAAACGGTAGGTAGTCCAAACTCGGTAAAAAAAAAGGTTGTTTGCTTAATTAACCTTGTACAATATCGAATAAATCGGATTCCCCATGTACTATTTAACTCTTCAACAAACACCACGAACTAAATTTTTCTATGAATTTAATACACGTATTTTATATTTCTTTACTAACAGACACCTTAAATTGAACCGGGTTTTAACCGGATAACATGGTTAATTGAGCTATATGCAAGCCAAGCCACACTGTTTTTTTGTTTTTATTTTCGGAAATTGGTTATCGGGACGATCAAATTATTTAGGTTTCTGTGTTTTACGTTGGTAGGATCTGTTGGGTAGTAGGAATTGTTGTTGCTTAAGATTTGCTGCCAAATGCAGAGAGTGCAGTTCCCACTTAACATGATGGCTCCTAACTGTGTCTCAACATGATGTAATCTCATATAGCTTATAGTTTGTTGCTACTATGCAGTGATGCTCTCTGGTTTCTTTTATGCGTATTTATCTGCGATTTCCAAGAGATGAGCACATAGTTCTTGAGGTTTGGAGAACATCGGCATATGATCTGCGTCTTTGATCTCCATAACTTCTTTTGGCGGAAAGTTCTTGATCATCCAACGCTGAAATGCCTCAGGTACTATATTATCCTCTCCCCATAATATATAAATTCGTGTAACGGCTCCATACCCTTGTTCAGTGAAGCTTCTTGTCCCTGCCAGATTGTTTGTAATTACCGGGTTTACCCTCATCAACATTTTCGCCAAAGCAAGATCCTAAACCATGAAACCAGTTGACCAAGGTTACTAGCAATCACATTTCAGATTGAAAACAGTTGACCAAGGTTCAAGATCATCCTTTGCTTCTCCATGGTCGAGTTCTTCTAAAACAAGGTTTGTAGAAATTAACACATTGGTAATAGATCCTATGAAAAAAGGTCTGGCTAGACAAATGGAATCTAAAAATAAGAAAAGATTATTATTACGGAGAAATAACATCAAAACCTAGAGATATTAATTAATAAGTATATATACTGACCAAAAAAAAAAAAAAATTAATAAGTATATACATAACCAATGTCACCACTTTAACCGTGATTAAAACCTTTATTTCTACACTTTATATGGATTAATTAGATTACTGAAATAGGATCCAATAGTCCAAATAGACCAAATGATGATTACTGAATTAATTATATTTGGGGTTTGGGTTCACTAATATAGATTAAGGGTTTAATTTTGAGGGGTTTGGAGTTTAATTTTGAGGGCTTAGGATTTAGTCTTGATAATTTTAACATTAGTTTTAATATGGTGGTATATTTTGGAAAACTTAAACTTTTAGTGGCATTTTTGGAAAATAAAACTTATGATAGTGTTTTTGGAACTTACACTTCAAAATGTAGTATTTTTTTAATTACCCATTATTTTTGGGGGTTGGAATCACTAATATAGATTTAGGGTTCAGTTTTGAGGGGTAAAGGTTAAGCTTTGAGGGGTAATGGTTTAGCTTTGAGGGCTTAGGGTTTTTTTTTAAAAAATTTTAATATTTTTAGAAAACTAAAATATACTTATAATGGTATTTTTGGAAAAAAAATTATGATAGTATTTTGGGAACTTATACTTAAAAAATGTGGTATTTTTTGGAAATTAATATATTTAAAATTAAAGTGTGTACTGGAAGAGGATTTTGTTAAAAATGAGCATCTAAACATGGGCATTTCTTTTTAAAAAAATTATGTTTTTTTATATTTTATCTCTATTATAAAAACGTAAATGTGCTATTAATTCTGTTTTTTTTTTTTTTTCTCTACATATGAAAATTTGCTGTGTTTTCACTGTAGCAATTAAACCGTGGATGTCAAAACACACACTTTTGAATTTCTTCACAATTGGTGAGAAGAATATCTCTATTCTTCATTCTTTCAAAAGTTTTATGAACCCCAATATTTAATTATTCATTTCATAATGCTTTCTTCTTCAATAGTTGTTATGTATTAGTTGATAATAATGTTTGAGTTGTTGTTTTGTTAGGTTTGACTTTGAGGTTTCAAATGATTTATAAAAACTTGGATTAGACAAAGATAACGATTATCCTTCTAGTTTATCATCTATTGTTGATTTCAATGTTTAAATTTGATTGGTCATTTAGTTTCATGATTTTAGGTAAAACTAACTCATTAAACGTGTTGTTAGGATTGCCGGAAAGAATATAGATGATAATTTGGCCCCGTTTGTTTCTCAGTTTGGAAGCTCAATCCAAACTTTTAGTTTGGATGATGTTTGTTTAAGATCATATGAGAACTTAATCCGGATTGAATAGTTGGATTAAATACCAACTCAATCCGGATTGAATTACTCAGTTTGGATTGAGTTAAATGTAGAGTTTGGATAAAACAATTTCATCCAAGACACAAAAAATTAAAATTATCCTTTGATGAAATAAATTTAAAACTATTTAAATATTTATTTACTAAAACAACTCAAAAAAATTTCAACTAAAAAAATGTAAAAAATTAAAATATTTTTTTCCGCAAATATATGGAATCAAGTTTTTTTCGCAAAATTGAGTTTTTCTGCAAAAAAACACAAAAAACATAGGAAAATTCTATTTTCCCGCCAAAAACCGTAAAATCTCATTTTTCAGTCAACATCGCAAAATTCCGTTTTTCCACCAAAACCACAAAATTCTGTTTTCCCGCAAAAAATCACAAAATTCCGTTTTTCTGCCAAAACCATAAAATTCATTTTCCCGCCAAAACCGTAAAATTTTGTTTTTCCGCCAAAACCGTAAAATTTCGTTTTCCCGCCAAAAACCGTAAAATTTCGTTTTTCTGCCAAAACCGCAAAATTCCGTTTTCCCGCCAAAACCGTAAAATTTCGTTTTCCCGCCAAAACCGTAAAATTCCGTTTCCCCGCCAAAAATCGCCAAAAACCGCAAAATTTTGTTTTTCCGCTAAAATCGCAAAATTCTGTTTTCTTGCAAAAAATCGCAAAATTCCGTTTTTCTGCAAAAAAAAACCAAAATTCCATTTTCCCGCCAAAAATTTCAAATTTCCTTTCTCCTCTAAAACCGCAAAATTTCGTTTTCCAGTAAAAATCATAAATGCAAAAAAAACCAAAATTCCATTTTCCCGCCAAAAATTTCAAATTTCCTTTCTCCTCTAAAACCGCAAAATTTCGTTTTCCAGTAAAAATCATAAATGCAAAAAAAACCAAAATTCCATTTTCCCGCCAAAAATTTCAAATTTCCTTTCTCCTCTAAAACCGCAAAATTTCGTTTTCCAGTAAAAATCATAAATGCAAAAAAAACCAAAATTCCATTTTCCCGCCAAAAATTTCAAATTTCCTTTCTCCTCTAAAACCGCAAAATTTCGTTTTCCAGTAAAAATCATAAATGCAAAAAAAACCAAAATTCCGTTTTCCCGCCAAAAATTTCAAATTTCCTTTCTCCTCTAAAACCGCAAAATTTCGTTTTCCAGTAAAAATCATAAAATTCTCTTTTCAAATCAAACTGTAAAATCTCGTTTTTCCGCAAAAACCGTAAAATTCCATTTTCCCGCAAAAAATTGCCGAATTCCGTTTTTTACAAAAATTAAAAATGCAATACCGATTTCTCTTTTCAAAAAATTCAAACTAATTTAAAACAGAAATATTTTTGTGCTTAATAAAATAAATTAAAAATATAAAATAGTTATTAATATAATTACAGATACCTTTCTGTCTTTTAGTTAAACTTAATCCAGATACTTAAACCAAATTCATAAACAAACAACATTCTATCCAAATTGAGCATCTGTATTGAATGAAAAGATTGAGAAATAAACACCATCTGGATTTTAATCCAAATGCTCTATCCAACTTGTTCATCCGGATTGAACTTCCAATTTGAGAAACAAACGGGGCCAAAATTGTATTTAGCCAATGTGAACTGATGTCATGGCAATTTGTGGATCAAACATGTTCATAAAAGTTTATCCAGAATTTTAAGTTCAAATGCCAGTTTTGAATCTTAGGTCGTTAGATAAAGTAAAAAAAAATTATGAGAATGGGTTGATTAGTCATTCATGTTTGAGTTCTAGAACATATTGGTTTCGTGAAATTGTCTCATTCTCTTGGAATTCCTTTGAATTTCTATAAACCAAGTGTTTTGTCTTATTAATTTTCACATCGTTATTACATATTTAGAGTGCTTTGTGATTCCTAATTACTACAATATATGTTGTGCACTTATAGTAGATTATATGTTGTAAAATTACTCAAAAGTATTCCAAATAAACTCTTCTGAACCGGCTCAGTTAGGGCGGCCAATCAATCCACTATACTGTTATTATATGTGCTTAATTACTAGGACGTTCATAAAACCGAACAATATATTTTTCTTAGTTTGGAGCATTGCATGTGTTTTCATCTTTCTCTACTATAGTACTATATATTTAATTGCCACTGATTCTGATTATGTCCCTATATATACTACTCACTACAAGAAAACATGTATATTCCCACTGCATAAATAGTTACAAAACAGTTGCA